>VZSF01005147.1:286260-350146 GCA_013398295.1 Chionis minor
CCGCCCCCCGCACCGCTTCCCTGCCCCCGGGTCGCCGGCCCGAAAGGCAGCGCCGCGGTGCCGGCAGCGGCCCGGGGCTGCGGGGCGGGCGCGCTGCCGGGAGCCCGCAGCCATCCCCGGCTGGGCGCGGGCACGGGACCACCTCGGGTCGGAGGACGGGAGGGTCCCAGCCTGGAGAGACGTGGGTCACAATGGCGGCGACCCTAGCCTGGTGCCCCGCGTATTCCTGAGACACACCGAGAGCATCCCGCGCTCCAGCGTGATCACGGTAAAAATACTCTTTCCGCTTTCTGAACTGCCCTAAGGAGCTGCCGAACAGCGCTCAGGTTAGCTGACTTGCTGTCGGGAGCAAGATCTGTTTTCAGCAAGGTTTGCACCAAATCGGTCACCCGAGTCACACGCTACTGCCTGACAGGTATTCATTCACCTGTGCTTCGCGCCCGCTTAAGGCTTTTAAATCTTACTTCTAACTTCTTTAGGTTCAGAGGTAAACAACTGCGGACGGCCTTTCTTTGTCTGGGGTGTTATGTGTACAGCCCGACTATGGGTGCGGGGTTTCTGTTAGAAAATAAAGCCAGATATGGCAGTTAACCTTCTGCCTCGAGAGATGGTTTCTAGCATTCTGTATTTTCTTCAGATACAGCAGACTCGAGCGATCAGTGATATTTTTTTTTTATGTATATATTAAATTATTCCATTAGGAAATGTTGGAGCGTCTGCTTGCATTACTGAAGCCAGCAAGGCATTACTGCAGAGTGGAGAACTGTTTCTGATATGCATTGATGTCCTCCCACGATATGAAAGTTGTAAAAAAAGTCTGGTTTAAATCCAGAATGTTTCCACAGCCCATAAAATCCCATGTTCCTGGCCTGAAGGACAGATAGCTTGAGGGTTTAAATAAATATTTTTCATTCATTAGCATAATAATTGAGAGACAGAAGATACTTGCTCTCAGTAACTCTCTCTGTCTATATAGGTGTTAACCAGCCGCTCAGTTTAGATAACATAGGAACATAAAGCATACAGGGGGGAGAAAAGGCATTTAGATTTTTTTTTTCCTGCTTCTTCTTGAAGTAACATACTTAAATACCATAAACCACTATAAAACAACCATAAAATACAACTGACATTTCTACTTCTTAATTACTTTCTATGTACACAGATTTAATTACGTTTCAGAAATATGTGATTGCTGCAAATTTGACTATACAGGTTTTTTCCTGAACAGACTTCATGCCAATCTTTTATAATCACACTAGCATACAGGTAAAAAGTCCTTTTACGGGATTTTTTTTGTATTATTCATATTCTATAAATTGCACAAAGCCATTAGTCAATAAGCTGTTAGTATTCTAAATGCATCACTTGCCATGACTACAGAAACAGCCTATCATTACTGAGCATCATACACTCCCTTTTATCTCTTCTTCACTAGAAGTCTTCATATAGTCCGATTATCACATCTAATCGCAAAGAAAAAAAAAGCATTCCTATAAATAGGCACATAGGTTTAATCCCAAAAGGAAGCTGTTGGGAATAACATTCAAAGTAAGCTTCCATATTTTACAAGTTACATCTTAAATTCTGCAGTGGAGCTTTACCTACAGTGGCAATAATTTTTTTCTCTCCATACAAATAGCTTCGTGTGCAGAACTGGGAGAGTTCTGCTAAACTAGGTCTGGAGTAAAATGAGGCTCAGTATATTGGGAAAAATTACACCTTTTAATAATACTTAGAAACAATATTCTGTTTTTAACATGGAATGCATATATGCATTTCTGTCATCTGCAAAGGTTCTATGGTTTGGCTGTATACCTCAGGGCAGAAGCAAGCCCATCACACTCTATTTGTGGCAATTCAAATGTATTCTATTATGCTTGTTCAGAACTACTCTGTAGGTCTTCCTTAGCTGTCACTAAGAAGGGCTCTTTTCAATAAACGTCTTAACATAGTTCTTACTTCCTCTCTCCCTAGTGTTCAGCAAAACTTTTTAAAAGTCTCATCCTGAATCCCATCATTTTTCTTTGATCATTTGCTGTCATCCAGATCTACCAGCCAGTGGTGCTGAGCGGCAGCGGTGGTGGACCGCGACAGCACCGAGGCTGCAATAGCTGCAGGTTTTGCTGAAGTGGAGCCCAGCCAGTGCCCACCTGCTTTCTCAGTGGCGTATGTCACCTCTTGGAAGCCAAAGCGCTTGCTGCGCTTCGGTTGTTGAAAGACAAAGCCTCCTGCTTCACAGGAGAGAAAAGCAGCTGCTTTCTTAATAAAGCCATGTTCCTGTTATGCTTTGGAAGTAAATAAATCTATCTTGAATTTCCTCATATTTGCTATTCCCCCAAAATGTGTTTGCTAAGACGTTGTTCCCATTCTTCAAATATGCCCCCTCTTTCATTTCCATGTGCTATTATTGGGTTAAAAAACCCCACAAACCCTGAGTTAAATCCTGATGTACATTAGTTTTGGATTATTTCAGTTATTGCATTAGATTAACTTAAAAAGCAAAAAGAGAATTCTGCAGTTTCTGTCCAGATAATTCAACAAGCAGCCAGGGCTATAACAAATTACTGCTCCTTCTGGAAAGTCGACATTCCCAGCCTTCCAATGAGCTACAGAACTATTTCCAACTCTGGCAGGTCGCAAGAATGTGGAGTACTATGATTAACTTCCTGCCATTCTGCTCAGCCTCCTCATTTGCATTTTGGCATGATTTTAACAGCTAATTTCTCACAAACAAGTAGTGTTAGGAAGTAATACTTCCTTCCACAAAAAAGCTAGGAATTACGGCCTTCCGTTTCCAAAATCAAAAGGTGTAACAATTACCCCAAAAGCTGAAAACAGGCAGAGAAAAAAGATAATTTCAATGATTTAATGTTAATGGTTTCATGATTTTTCCACTGAAACCAAAAGCAAAGTACTGACTGTAGAGGCCACAGCGGCCCTAAGAAAGGCAGTATCAAGCGTAAGTCAGAATTTAATTTTTTACTTTAAAACAGGATCTACTTGCAACCTTTGCTGCTGCATTTAAAAAAAGCTAAGCACCAAACAGCTTGCACCGCTAAGCAGTTAAGCAGAAGTAACTCAACTAACTGTAGAAAGGACTTTAAAAGCTTCTGTGTTATAAACAAGGAAAGTATTTGGTGGTATGTATTATGCCTTGCTATTAATACATATACAAACTTAATATCCAAAATGCACCGCTCCCAGAGTGGAATAACTTCAAAAACATTAACTCTCTAGTTTTCCTTAGACAGAGTTGACAATGACAATTTTTACAGAACAAGTTGGTTATAGTTACATTGATATTAATAGAAAAGTTCAGTGTATAAATCAGGTATATAGTTGTAGCCAGAGTACAGAATAACAGTGGATTGAAGCTAAAGGAGGTATTAAATTATGTATCCATATCTAATGAAAAAGCTAAGATTTTCAGCACCATCCCTAAGGTTTAATTCACGGAGAGAGATTAGACAGAAAAATTACCCCCAAAATGAAACTTTAGAAGCTATTCATCATTTATGAACCTGTCAGAAATTCACAATATCATTCATTGCAGGAATGGTGAAGGCAGCTGATAAACAACTGCAATTATACCAGAAATTGTGCATACTCTTGTACGTGTTGTTTACATACAAACCAGGTTAAACACATAATGATGGACGTGCTTATCTAGACTGAATTATAGTGTCTTGGATACAGTTGGGGTTCTAGCACTGCAAACAAGCTTGCTCCTTTTCTGACATATGTACTCCAATTTGGTTTTTAATTAATGAAGCATGTATAGTCTTGGATAACTTAAATAGCTCGCTACCTCTATTCATATATGACTGACAACTGCCACCTCAAATGTTGCAAGTGATTGGGATGGGGGAGTGTAAATTTTTCAACAAAAAAATCAGCAGGTAGTTTTTCATTAAAAAATTCCACATTTCTTTTAGCTTGTCTTTGTGCCTCAGTCCATTTTCTGTTATTACAAAGCTGACCTGCTATGCAGCAGGAAAGAATTACCAATATGTTAACAATACATTTCACAAAACCTCCTTCTTTCGTATACAATAAAATCCATGAACACAGAGAAGTCTGTTTTTAAGGGACTGAGAGTGAGGAGCTAGAAAAAAAAATATTAATTTATACTCTGTACACAAATTGTTGTCAGACATGACAGAAGACAGCAGAACTTCTAATATTAATTTCATAATAGACATTCCTGAAAAGACTTCCACTGAAAAATACACTATATTGATAATAAAAAACACGAGATTAAGAAGTTTGATACAATCTGATCTATTTTTAAGTCAAAAGTATCCCTATTCAAGTGTTCTAGGAATAAGTAATCTCTGGGAAAGATGTATTCAGAATAGTTACGTACAGCAGGATCAGTTCTGTCAGCTACAGGGAAACCATCTGAACTTTTAAGTCAGTGTATATATTTTAATAAGGTGTTTGGAACCCCTCATCAACACGGTTTGCACATGCAGCCTTCTCATCAGTCTCTTGCTCACACAGCTTGGAGATGAAAAAAGGTCTTCCATATAAAAAGGAAAGTTTCTATTTTAAAAATCAAAGATACCATTCTTCTGGCAGAAGTTTTGCTGGCAGACGTACCCAGGAATGGATTATAAGTAACAGGAGCAAGTGGTAAAATGAAGTAGCCCACAGCTGCTTAGACATTTCTAATGGAGGACAGGATCAGAAATGTTAAATGTTTTGAGCAACCCCGGAGGGTCTCTGTCACTCCATCCAAGCATGAATTTTTCTGCAGATGATTTTGATCAAAGGGACGTGGGAGAACTGCATTTACTTCCGGAATCAGTTAACCTGGTTTTTCTGCAGAGATACAGGCTCCCAATTTGTTTCTTTGGCAATGTTAAAGAGAGGAATCCCTACTGGAAGCAGCTGGAGTGAGATGAAACTGTTATATCTGAGAATAGACCTGAGTGCATGCAGATACCCTGCTGGTATGCTAATGGCTAACAAGATTTGGATCTTAGAAAGGTGCTGGAGTCACTGATAATAGCTGGTGAAGCCCACTTCTGCTACCAAGCTTTTGGGAGGAGGATTACAAATGGGTTGGCAGCTCCAGTAGCATGCTCTGGGTAAGACTTACAAACAGCTAAAATACATCTTGCCTGATGCAGACCTTCATCTCTGTTACTTTATTCAGTGGCAATCCTGCAGTATATTCCAATATGAGGAAATCACCGGAGCTGTTAATAGGCTAAGTTATAGACACCCACTTTAACTGCTCTTTGATACTCCTTTTACCAATCTGCAAATGTCCTGTTGAGACCACAGGAGATTAGGGAATGCATACAGGCTGTGAACAATAACAGCACATGGGATTCAAAAACTGCTGTGTTTTCATCCTTAGCAATAGAATTGTTTGCCTAAAAAAGCAGCAACAGATGCAATCCAGTATTCCTTTTATCAATTAGCAAATGTCACCAAATGCTAGGAAGAGAGAGAAAAATCTCATTCCCTGGAATTTACAGCGTTTCTGAACTAAAAATGGCTTGAATCAGAAATGCACTTAATTAGCTTTCTGAAAGAAAAGGAGGTGACCATCCGGACAGAATTACATAAAATGGAGCATTTGTTTTCCTTCCCCCACTTTACCTTGTCTTTCTAAATTGCAGAAGTTCTTTACAAGACTGGTAAATCACTTTGAATTTGTGCAGCATCTAACACCATGGGACCCTACACTTGATCAGAGCCCTTAAACGCAACCAAAACGCATATAAGTAATTTAGGTTGAATATAGAATCTTGGCCAGAAAAGAAGATAGGATATGACATCACAGATATCCCCACGACATTAATAGCTAATGTTAATGTTTAGACGTACGTGGGGGAAAATAATGGATGTAAAAGCTGGGGTACTGTGATTAGCAGTTGCTGAAAGTAACGTTAATTTTAGCACACGGGGCAAATTAGAAGCTAGGTTTAAGAACAGTACACAGAAAAGGATTCATTCCCATAAGGCAAAGCATAGTATATAATTAAGATCAAGCATTTGTTACTCTAGGCTGTATCTGCCAGAAAGAAGCAGGCATCCTGGCAAGATTTTCTAACATGCATGATCTGTGTGTTGCCAATTACTGTCTATTTGGACTATATGTATACAAGGTGCTGCCTTAATCCAGGGAGTACAGCACAGAGATAAAACAGTGAATCCTGCTTTAAGCAATGTCTGTCATCTTTATCCCTAGAATTCTGACTACCACTATACTAAGAATGTGTAATACTCTAAATGATTACGTCTCTATGTAAAAAATCGGTGGATTTTTTCACTCTGTTTCTCAGTTGTGCATGACTGCTCCCCAGTTTGATATTCAGCTTGCCCTGCATGCATAGATCCCCCACTGTCATCACTGAAGACAGACACTGCTCTCTGAGCCACACAGCAAATCTAGTCTGTTTTGTCTATATGTGAGGATCCCGAGAGCACGCAGAAAAAGCAGAGGAAAGACATACCATAGGGAGCTCAGAGCAGTACTGTATCCCATGAAATCTGAAGAATGCATCTTGCCAGAAAGTACAAGCATATGTTAGATTTGCAGCCTAAAGCACTTGTTTTTCTTAGCAATGCACTGATTTCTCAATATTGGGTTGAGCACACGTTTACTATAAAACTAACTGTATTATTCTTTTTTTTAAAGGAAATAGGAGCCACTCATTTGTGAATCTCTGTATATATACTTCAATACATAACACATTTTTTTGCGGCTTATGTTCATTTTAGAGAATTTTAATAAAGTCCAGCAAAGAAAATCTTGACTCTTGCAAACGATGCACTGTTTATTACACCAGTTCAGGTGATTCTTTTATATTATTCCATAAGGCTATTTCAACAACAGAATACTAATAAGAATTTGCAATGTATGGTTAGTGTCTTCACTCTTAAAAATTTATACAGCTGTCTGCAGGCTATGTGATCTAAAATATTTCATGCAAAGAAGTGAAGAAAAGAAAAAATGGATTCCTTTAAAAACAGACAGAAGCCTGCTGCTTTTTCTTTATTTCTACTTAATGTTCACACAGGTGAGAACTATCATCTTTAAGTGGTAGTACAAAAGTATGCATCATAATTTGTGGAATAAAAGTCTATAGCAAATATCACATTCATGAATAGAAGCCCCTCTTAATCTGTCTGCCTCAGTGGCTATGATGCTGTTGGTTTAATGATAGTCTCTTCTACAGTGTACATGTCATGAAGTAGAAGCTCAATATAAGGAGCAGAAGCACTAAACTCTATTGTATTTACCAACTAAATTTCTCTATAAGGTCAGCCTCCTATATTTCATATTTGTTGTCTAGTAGAATTCTCACCACGGTCCTCCATTAAAAACAAATCAATCAACCCCACCTTTCTATCCATTTGATATTCAATGCAGTCAAGCAATCCTGCACTGTTTGTGCTGTTGCTTACATTAGCAAGTGGCAGTTTTAGACACTTACTATTTCTGCTTCCTGTACCATAATAGAATATGGAGCCATGTCTAGAGTTATCTTTCATCCACACTGAAGAACAGTCACGTGACAGTGATGTAATAGACTTCAAAAGAGGAAAAGAAAAGGGGCAGAGGAATACTGTGTCCCATTGCAAGTTCAGGTGCATTGTAACTATTTGAATTTCAATTTATGAGAAGTAACAAGGTCATTCTTCATCCTTCTGAAAGTGCTACAAGACTTTTAGTAAAAGTAGTTTGGTATTTCATGTCTGTTCTAATTGCTGTGTCTGTGTCTCCGCCTGCAGTACCAGGACACTGGTTCAGCACTAGCTCTCCACTGCACCGTCCTACAGCATCTGGCTCTTTTCTAGGCATCTTCCTTCCTTCTTACTGACTTGTATGGTCCAAATTAGTCTTTGAGATTCAAAAATATTCTTCCAGGGAGTGGTATGGATTTAGGACACCAAGTGATTGCTTTGTTGTTTTTAAAATGCACACAAAAATGGGTTAACGGAAGCAGTCTAAAAGGTTTAAAAATATCCTGATTTTATTTTTTCCTTCTTTCTTTTCCTTTATCCTGAACATCGATAGGCCTTATTTTCAGCCAAAAACCTCCTTTTTGCTATCCCTCTTTATACTGGGTCATGTAAATGTATGCAGTTTAAGGCAATACTACCTCAGGCATCCCTCCCCACTCCTCTCAGGAAGCAGTCCTCTCTCCACTTTTTGGCAATGTCACAGAGATAAGGAGGGCACACATACAGAGTATGAGAGAGAGGCATCTCTTTTCTTTATCATACTTTTGTCTGGGATAAAAGTAATGGCCGGGGAAGGCCCGTAAACATTTGCTAGCTAGGCTGCTTTGAATACATGGTAAGGGTTGTTGAGAGCATTAGGTTAGACGTTGACAGGGAAAGGCAAGAGATGGAAGAGGTTAAAAATGAAGAGGATGAAAAGGGCAGGGAACAAATTGAAGGTGGCCCATACTTACTATATCCACTCATCCATATAATGTGACAAAAGGAAGACAGTAAGACAAATATTCAGGCCATTTATCTTCTGTAATTGCCTACACATCCATGCTGTTCTGCAGGAAACATGCACTGCTCTTTTGCACTTACACACACATGCACAGTTCTGGACTATTTATAGAAACGGCACAGGTTTTAGTGAAAGCCAGTCAGATTTTCTGACTTCCTTTTAGGAGGCTTCTTTCTGTATCTGCATCATTTTAAGAAGGGAAATCACTGGTTAGTGTAACTGAACATCTATTCTTATGTTGTCTGTATCTACAAGAGAGCACAATCACTGAAACAAACGTAGATGCTTACTGATATTTTCAAGGTGAAAAAGAGAAAAAAAAAAAGGTATATTGTAACAGTGTTAGCCATAGTAGATAGCTGTACTAAGAAAACCCAGAGCAAATGAACAAACCCACAGATTGCCCACTGTTACTTGAAAGTGACTATCTGCATTAATTTTGTTAGACATGAAAGTATTTATGTTACTTATATTTCTGTGTTTGTTTGCTTTAAGAAAAAAAGACAAACCCAATTTCGTATTTTAAGCAGCAGCACAAGTTTGCCACAACCTTGCAAAGCAGAGGGTGGGCATAGCCCATCTTTAAGAAAGGTTAATTCAATAGAAGAACATACTGGCACATGATTTATATATGACTGTGGAAACTGCATTTACTTTAATGACAAAAGCCAACTTTGAAGTGTTGCTTAAAAACCAGTATAGAAAAAACCCAAAGAAAATATATAGACAACTTTATAACCACTATCAAGATTCTCTGTTAGGGACAAGCTATGGTAGAAGTACAAATGCATTATAAGTTCATGCACTTAAACTCAGATCTTCGAGTGCACAATTCAAACACCAAAGCTGCAAAAACAAACTGCAAATAATTTTGAAATAGTAGCATCTATGTAAGAAATATTAAAACCTAAACAATATCAGAAAACTAATGCCAATCACATGTTAATAAAGACGGGATATTTCTTTATTTTATTTGCTTTATAGAATAGACTCGTAGAATCATTTAGGTTGGAAAAGACCTTTAAGGTCATTGAGTCCAACTGTAAACCTAGCACTGCCAGGTCCACCACTAAACCATGTCCCTAAGTGCCACATCTGTCTTTTGAATACCTACTGGCATGGTGACTCAACCACTTCCCTGGGCAGCCTCTTCTGGTGCTTGATAACCCTTTCAGTGAAGAAATTTTTCCTAATATCCAATCTAAACTTCCCCAATGCAACTTGAGGCTGTTTCCTCTTGTCCTGTCACTTGTTACTTGGTAGAAGAGATTGACCCTCACCTCACTACACCCTCCTTTCAGGTAGTTGTAGAGAGCAATAAAGTCTCCCCTCAGCCTCCTGTTCTTCACGCTGAACAACCCCAGTTCCCTCAGCCGCTCCTCAAAAGACTTGTGCTCCAGACCCCTCACCAGCTTCGTTGCTCTTCTTTGGATGCGCTCCAGCACCTCAGTGTCTTTCTTGTAGTGAGGGGCCCCAAACTGAACACACTACTCGAGATGCAGCCTCACCAGTGCCGAGTACAGGGGGACAATCACTTCCCTAGTCCTGCTGGCCACACTATTTCTGATACAAGCCAGGATGCTATTGGCCTTCTTGGCCACCTGGGCACACTGCTGGCTCATATTTAGCCGGCTGTCGACCAACACCCCCAGGTTCCTTTTCTGCTGGGCAGCTTCCCAGCCACTCTTTGCCAAGCCTGTAGCACTGCATGGGGTTGTTGTGACCCACATCACTTGGCCTTGTTGAACTTCATACCATTGGCCTCGGCCCATCAATCCAGCCTGTCCAGATCCCTCATAGAGCCGTCCTACCCTCAAGCAGATCAACACTTCCACCTAACTTTGTGTTGTCTGCAAACTTACTTAGGGTGCACTCGATCCAGATAGTTGATCCTGATACTAAAGTTGATAAAGATACTAAACAGAACTGGCCCCAGTACTGAGCCCTTGGGAACACAGCTTTAAAGGCTAGTGAACATCCATAATTTGAAGACCAGTAAAGGGTACTAGATCATTCTTCAGAAGAAAGTAATTTTCAATCTAGGGTGAGTCAGCAATGAGTTAACAATTGATACTTTGTATTGGGATAATGATAGTTGGGAAGTATATTTTTAGTATATTAGTATTGATGAAAATACAGAATTATTGCAAAGATGGAAACTACAAAAATACCTAAGTCTTAACCTACTATCTTGTAATCCATCCCTAAAAAGCAACTAATCTTCTTGGGAACAAAACACTGGTTTGCAAGACCCATATGGTGTTTTAGAACACCCACAGTTGTGAACTCGACTTAGAAGGGAGAAAGCGGTTGTTGGTGAGAAAAGTCTCATAATGATATACAGTCTGTTTTAATATGGGCAGAGAGAAGAAAGGGCAGCAGAAACATACATAATAAAATACAAATGCTTAGAGGGACGCTTTTAGGGACAGACTTCGATTCCTTTTGTCTTTCCCCGAGATAATATATCTATGCCAACATTACAGTAGCATCTAGATGAGTTCAGTCAAGATCACTGTAGTTCACAGTCAGTGAATGTTCACTCTGGAACTCTCTTAAGGGCTGAAAGTCTTAACAGCAAGTCAGGGAAAATCACATAGAGAAAATGCTGTTTCAGCACATGCCACTAAAATGCCTGAACAACAAGAGGAGAAAATTGGGAAAATAAAATTAACTTCTTGAGTGTGACAATAAAATTCCTGCTGAAACTTTTTTCCCCCTGCAGTGATGAGGCCATGCCTGTCTGACTTAGCATTAACAAGTAGATCAAGAATGTGGGAAAGGCTGTACCAGGTCAAATCAAAGGTCCATCTAGCCTGGTATCTTCTTTCACAGAGATATAAAAGCAGAGGTCTCAGAAAGAGGATAAAAGTAGAGCTAATTATATTTGCCCCAAATATTATCCCAGACTTCCAACAATTTATGTCTTATGGGGTTTCTGAAGCAGAATCTTCTACCTTAAGAATGCATTATGAAGTATGAGCATTAAAAATAAAATAAAATCTTCATTTACTTTGAACATGCCACTTGCTAGCTTTGTCTGATACCCACTGGTTCCTGTATGGGAAAATACAACAAGTAGTTGCTCTCTATTCACGATCTCAATCACACTTGTGTTTTTATAACTTGTATCCCTATCTCCCCTCAGCCAGCTTCTGTCCAGGGCAGAGTCCTAGCCTGCTTACCTAGTTCTCTAAGATATGGGTCCAGAATTGTAGAGGTACTCAAGATGGAAGCAAAGGAAAGATTTGAAGAGTGGCATATATACTCTATTTTATTCTCTTTTCCCTTCCTGGTAATCTCTATCAATTTGAGGAGACAAAGCATTTTAGGAAAGTCTGGACATTAAGCCTGTTTTAAACTGTTGATGAACAGTGGAATGAGGAATCTTTAATATGTGCTGTTCAGACTGACACTCCTTTGATGCAACCAAAGTGTAAACATAAGGGAAAGGCCAAAATCATGTAGACAGCTTCTTTTTAGGGGAGGAAGGGAGGAGAAAGTGTGTTGGGGAAAGAGTATAATAAAATCTTTAACAGGTCTGGTATTTAGTCAATTCAAATCTAGAAAATGCCAGCATGTTCCAACATCTGAGACTAACATAAAACTTCAGCAAACCAGAGTGCTTGCAGCAGCGCGCATCCTAACAGTGCCCACATCTTGGCGGTTGTCACTGCTCAGAGGAAGTCTCTCCATTGTTAGAACTTGTATCTGCTCGTTTTCTACTGCCGCATCACTTGCAGAAGTCGCTGGTATTGTGGCAGCATTACAACTGCCATCTTGCAAGCACAGTTCAATAGTGCTCCTGAAATCCACATAGGGATAAGACCATGCAGTGTCTCTCGTGGACCTGATTAATTTCTTGGAAGTTGGAAGTCTTTTGTACATATAATGCATATAGAGTTTTAGGATAAAACTCAATATGAGTTTTAGGATAAAACTCAATATGGCAGTGAAACATCTTGTTTCAGGATATAAAAGTTACATAGCATATAGATACCATTTAATTTTATAAAATGCTTGCAAATTATTAGATATTCTAGAAAATAATCTTAAAGCCCCCTCAAACAATAAATTGCTATTGTCATATATGCTTTCTTAAGGAACCTGTGAACTTAAACTGCACTAGTTTTTTAAAGTTGAAATTTTAAGAAAATACATAAATTAATTATGTATTTTTGTATGTTCTGAGTTGTTTTGGTTAGTGATTCTAGGATTTACATGAATCAAGACTGCAGAAAATGGTCTATAATTTTGATGAATTACTGATGTTTTCCCTGTCTAATTTCTCTCATTAGTGTTGCTAGTAACAATCCTTGTAGTGGAAGGGATTGCCGTTGCACAGAAGACACAAGGTACAATTTTGGTTTGATGGTTTTCTTTCAAAAAATGTTTTATAGTTTTATAACTTTTAATTGAGCCATGTAAGTGAAAGAAAGTATTTATAGTCAGGTATTAATAGCTCTCGAATCACCAATATGAATTCCTTTATTTCCAATTTCCCCCTATTTATTGTATTTTTTCCAACTGAACAAAGCCACTCAGTCACAAAGAACATGGACAGTCACTTACTCAGTTAAAATTCTATAGGTTTAGACCTTAGAGGCAGAAAAAAACCACCACAAAAAATCACGTTTTCTGTATCTGAGAACAAGCTGTTCAGATAGTCCACCCACAAACATTTTTGAAGCATGCTGAGTGGGGAAGGCATCAGTTTCACAAACCTTATTTTCTCATATGTGAGATTAACCTACACAAAGGAAAGAAGAATTCCTTGAACTGACAGCTACAGAATTTCCTTGAACAATTTCTGCAGGAGAGACTGAAGTTTTCACCCCCATAAATCAAAAAGCTGCCAAGATACCAGAGGAAGGTGATGTAATGTACTGGAGGCAGCTAAGACCTGTATCAGCATGGACTCCCTCTCAAAGGCCTGCAAAGAAAAACTGCACAAATATAACAAACATTATGAGAGCACCCTGTGAGATTTAGGAAGAATCTAGCAGAAACCACATATCCTGTGTGTTATTCTCTCCAGTTCTGCTGATATCAAGGAGAAGGGTCAAAAGTACTTCAGAAGAATGTCAGAGACATCATACTGTTGCCAGCTCCTTTTTACCTCGATAAGGAAATCTGAATTAACAAAGCTCCTGCAAATGGTATAGCCGGTGCACTAGCTTAGTAAACTCCATAATCTCAGTCAAGTATCATATTTTTCCTGTACATCCTGAAGAAGACCTTTGATCTTAAATGAGATCCTTGGCTACCAGTGCAACCTACCTATTGCTAGTATTTTTTTTTAACTACCATTGCAGTATTTAGTGTATTTACATATTATAATTCATTCTGTTATAAGCATTCTGTATTCCAACAAATTATTGTAAATAGATATTGAATCTAAGGGTCACGTACTTAAGTATATTCTGCAATCAGGGCCAAAAATAGTAAAAGCTAACAAATATTTTGAATTATATTTGCATAGGAATGGAGAAGACATAAGCCATAAAATAATGCTGCTGTATTGGCAGCCACTATGACTATTTAACGTAGAAAGAAGAGCATCAAAAAATCTAAACTGACTTGGGTAAAAAAAAAACTACTCCTCCTCTTCCATTCCCAAGGATTACTGGACACATTTGATATTAAAAAACTGTGATCTCTTTAGGATATACCAAATCACTAAATTAAACATAAGATTTTCCTAGCTAGATATTAACAAGTGGAATATACAAGGGTTTTCAAACAAAATAAATTACTTTCTTCTTTTATAGGATATGTATTATGTCAGTGTTTTACTTTTGCAAAATCAAATTTGCATGTTTGCAGGAGAAATTTATTTGATTTTTTTTTTTTCCCCTCTCACTTAAGGTGGGCAAAACATTGGAGTGAATCGCATTCCTCCTACCCAGTGTGACAACTGGATACGGACAAGTAATGGAGGGCATTTTGCTTCACCAAACTACCCTAACATGTACCCACCAAATCAAGAGTGCATCTATATCTTAGAAGGTACATACAGGATTTCTGTTAATTGTGTTGTAATCTTACTGTTAAATGGCTAATCTTGGACTGTTAAAACTGTGTCCTTTTACTATACTGTCAAGTATTGGATAGCCATACTAGTAATATAGTAAATTCTGCAGTTACTTGGTCGAACAAGAAGCTAACATTGCTCTCTGAAGTAATAATAGCAAATAAATAGAAAATGCAAACATTTAGGAATTAGCTATATGGAATAAGACATACCCTCACAGCCAGAAAAAGCAGCATCAGATCTACTGTAATCCATGCAGGCACAGAACTATTAAGATAAAAATTGTATCTTGTTATCTCAATATCGCTCCCAATATTACTGATAAAAAACTGCAAAAGATGGTTGAAGACTATATTCTGTCAATCTCACAAGCAGAAAAATTTTATGCTGTCCTTTATTAATAAAAAAGACATATCTGACTGCCATAGCGCTGTACTAAAACTATGGAGATTTGTTAGCACTGCTGAGGTCACTATTAGAATTATGTGATGAGGACAAAAAAAATTTCGTTAACTGGAATAAAACCACATTCCAATGAGAATATCTTGGATAAAGGCTGCAAGACTTGGACACACTAATTATTTTTTCCTCAACCCACTGAAGTCAGCTAAAAACATTAGTCAGCTTAATCATCAGATTCATATCAATTAATTGAAATATTTCAAGTAATATGTTTCAGTGAGTTTATATTTGTACAGTCAAGTACTGTCATGGACACCCTCATTTTTGCTTGTATGCACGCACATCTGAAGTTACGCATCTTCCCTGCCAGCGAAGGCACGGGAGTGCAGACGTCCTGTCCAGCTTCAGAGTTCAGACATACCAGATCCATTGCTGGATCTCCCTTGCACAAGGAAGTTTCCGTGGGGCATGGAATCGGTTCCCACGCCTCTGTGCTCGCTGTCCTTACACAGAAACATTATGAGTACCTGAGTGAGACAAAGGCCCTCCACGGTTTCTAGCTAAGATATGGTCCTTCCTGCAGACCACTGCCAATATGTGCAAACAGCTATGAATGTTTTTAACTCATGTATAAGGTAAGGTATAAGGTCTAAACAGAGTGTTAGAGACATGTAAATAAATTGGTTTTGCATTCAGAAGAAGCAGACAGCATGTGATTCTTTAATGCTGTCATTCCAGATACCAGTTAGTATCTGCAAGTTCATGTAGCTTAATAGACGACAAGAACGAGAAACACTAAAGCTATTTATACAACATAAAGTCATGGTTCCAAACTACAGCTGTGAAAGCCCAGTCACAAAGTAGTCATAGCTGCATCTCATCAGGATTTAGGGGTCTGATCCAAATCCTGATGTTAGGCTGTTACTGGTACAGACTTACCAACATCTGCAGTTACCTGCATATTAATAATACATATGAAGCATTTACACTTCTCTAAATATTCTAATAAAAGATACCTCCTGCCAAAGGATCTGCAAATTTGGGCTTAATGTTTAGGAAATATACCAGTAAGTAGTTCTTATCTTTTCCTTTTCCATTCTTTTCTTCATCCCTCAATGTTTTGTCCTTTTTTATGTACTTCACTTTCACAGAACACTGGTTTTAATTTATATCTTAATATTAAAATTTGTTTTAATACCTTTGCATATATGTTAATATCCGTTACATATGCTGCATTAAATTTATGTAATTTCTGAGTGTTCAACAATAAAGATCAGCAAGCAAAAGAATTCCATGAAAAAGTATTTTATGCACAATCATTTTTTAAATTTTTATTACAGTGTATCTGAGTTTTTATAGCAGACCACTAGATTTATTCTGAGAAGTCTCCAGTCTCTTCCATATCTTGCTGGTTTGGAGGCCTGTCTCTTCATTATTTCATGTCTTTGTGTGTTTATTATATAGATCTTCATTTAATCGTTTGCTTGATTTTTTTATGTCTAGCTGCTCCACGACAAAGAATTGAGTTGACCTTTGATGAACCTTATTACATAGAACCCTCATTTGAGTGTCGGTTTGACCATCTGGAGGTTCGAGATGGACCTTTTGGTTTCTCCCCTCTCATTAATCGTTACTGTGGTCTGAAAAGTCCTGCGCTAATTAGATCAACAGGGAGATTTATGTGGATCAAATTTACTTCTGATGAGGAGCTGGAAGGCAAGGGATTTCAAGCAAAGTACTCATTTATACCAGGTAAAGATGCCTAAAATTCTGACCGAGTTAATGACCATCTGCTCCCATTGAACTCTGTGGATGTGTTTATGCTGGCGGTCTAGAGCTGTATTGCCTAAGTGCTTACAAAGGCAGAGTGACAGTGCGATAGTTACTCTCAGTCCTGCTAATCTTACAGCATACTTGACTAAAACCACTTTGGAAAATTGACTGAAAGGAATTACAGGTCTATAGTTTGCCCGTGAAGAAGCCATTTGATCCTGTTCATGCTGAAGGGTTTAGCAACTTCCCTCTGTTACTCCAACTTGTACTTGTTTCACCAGTGGCAGTAATGGAAAGGGCATTTATGTAGACAAAGAGCTAGCATTTTCAACAGCCTGCCTTCTAGGAATATATGACACTATGACAAAAACACCTGAAGCAAATCTACAATAGCACTTCCAGCCAGATGCAAAACATTTTAAATCTCCATTCTGAAAAGCCAGAGGAAATATCTATGCAGTCCAAGCATCAGCTCTCAGTATAACTACATGCCCTCAAACCACAGGCTCAGACAACAGAACTGTTCTTTGCTCAAAGTACAGTGTACTTTACCGGGTATGAAGGAGAGGATAATATGCTGACAGTGCCTTTGGACAAACAAAAAGTACATCTGCTCTGTGAGGCCACTTAAAACTGGCAAGGCATTCTTTTTCCAAGAAAATGTGACCTGATGTCCTTGTGCAATGCTTGACTGCTGTACTTCATAGATATATGCTGATAATGTGTAGTTATCAGCATTTTACTGTCCTTTGGGACAAAAGACAGTACACAAATGTCAGCTCTACTACTACTATAAATGTATACACAGGCATAACTTTTTAGAGTCATCTTTACCCGACTGGTCTTTACCTCTACAGCACATGAAAACACTACACATGATTACATATTGCTGCTTATAGAACTGTATACTTTGCTAGGGATTTAGACTTGGAAACTCTTCAGATTAACATGGTACTCAGTCCACTGAGAATAATGCGCTAAAATCTTTGCATAGCAGAAGTACTTACGCATTTTGCCAAGTCCATTTCCAAAGCCATTTCATTAACATCAGTTTCAAAACTGACTTAGCCTAGTTCCAGGCTGGAACTTTAAATAAACATTTAGGCTGTATATTATTTTCATCATAGGTTGCAGCAACTAAAGGACTGATATTTTTCTTTCCTCTATATTTACATAGAGTATGGTAAAATATTTTGGGATTGTGAAAATGGAAGGTGACGTTCACTGGAACAGACTGCCCAGAGAGGTGGTGGAGTCTCCGACTCCGGAGACATTCAAAACCCACCTGGACACATTCCTTTGCAACCTGCTGTAGATGACCCTGCTCTGGCAGGGGAGTTGGACTAGAGGACCTGCAGAGGGCCCCTCCAACCCCTGTGATACTGGACACCACTACTCCATTTAAAAAAAAAAAAAAAAAAAATCAGTTCACAAAGAAGGTTGAAGATCTCTTGCAGAATTTTACATATAGCGATCATAGATTTCACTGTAGGTAACTAAAACAGAGGAGGACAAAGAAGGCATTTTCTCAACTGTACTGAGTTTTAAGCTCAGGACTGAGGCATTTTAGGGGAAGTGATAAACTTCCTATAAAGAAAAACATTTATAGGACCACAGAAAGAGCCAAATTCTGGAACTTCATTTGGAAAATAATTTTGTGTAAAACGGGCATGCACTTTTGCATGAACTAGTGCTTTCTTTGCATAGACTTAATATTTCACACACATGCACACCATGATTTGCATGATTTCTGTGGTGATTTTCTATGCCCCAGCTGCAAATGGGAGGCATTGTGCGAGTTTCGATGTGATTTTGTGAGGAAACACTAGCCTGAGCACCGAAACGTTTAGCCAAGCCCTAGTCCCAGTAAAGTCAAGTACCATCAGTTAACCATTATGAAAAAGTCTATTCTTAACTCCCTAGTAGCATGCATACAGTATACTACTACAGCATATACCACAGAAACGTGCGCTGCCTACACGTTACATTTAGAAGAGAGAAGATAAGAGGAGCAATCATGGTGAAATTCTGCTTTCATAAGCAATGTCTAGAACTGTGCTGCCTGGCCTAACAGAAGAGGCATGGGTACCTGAGGAAATGGTATCTTAAGTATTGAACTGTCCTTCTTTATACTCTTCATCAGTAGCAATTACCAATTTCAGAGTGTTGATATATTCTACTAAACTTCACATTGTTCAGAACTAGACAGACAGCAATCTGATAAAAATGATGCCCACAGAAAAATCCCCTGTATTTTTCTGCAGCTCCAGCGAAAACTGGCATAGTTAAATTCAGAATGTCATGTAGGAAGTAAATAGCAAATAGTAATTTCTGATGTTATGCTGGAAATCTGAGCTGTCAGTATAGAATTACCTTATTCAGATAAGGTCAATCTTTGTGGAATAATGTTATAATCTAAAAAAATATATATATCTCTATACCCTCCAATCAATTCAGTAAACTTTCTGCCCATTTTTATTGTGATATAATAAAAAATGGACATAATCTTCAGATTATATTAAACCTTGAAGTGATTCTCGAGCATTGATAGCCACAGTGATTCATGACTTCTTTCTATTACAGATCCTGACTTCACTTACCTAGGAGGTATTTTGAATCCCATCCCAGGTCTGGTATTACAGTAACAATTTCTTTATACATGAAATTTTAAATTAATATCATATTGCATTTGACAGCGAGGTATATGTTCTCCCTAGACTGCCAATTTGAGCTCTCGGGAGCTGATGGAATAGTACGTTCCAGTCAAGTAGAACAAGAAGGAAAAACAAAACCGGGACAAGCAGTTGACTGCATATGGACAATTAAAGCTACTCCAAATGCTAAGGTGGGTTTCATTCGTATCATTCAGCATATAATGGGTTTCCAATTCATTAGTAATAGGTAATAGTCACTAGCTATGATTTGCATAATGTCTCACTTTTACTGAAATTAATTATCTTCAGAAATCCAGACAGAGGATCGTTTCTGAAATTAAACTTATACGCCAAGTCCACAGTGTTGTCTTCCTATTATTTGAAACTTAAAATACAAAACTGTGAAAACTGTTTAAGCAACAATTTTCAAGGGCATTTGACTTGGACTCTGGTCTTATTGGAAGAAGCAAAAATGATGGCTAACAACTTTGATAAATTCTAGTAAGTCTTGCTGCCATGGTTTAAAATTTTGCCTCCACAGGTTCTGTCAGAGAAGTTGGTTCTATTCAAAATCAACAGAACACATACCTGCTCCTCCCTAGCCTAATTCACAATTCAGCACCTTAAAACGCACTTTTATCAGCAGTCTGAGTTAAAATGAAAGGCTTTACTTCTCTTCTGACTTAGCTACGGGATCATGCCCTTTTAAAGTGCCACAATAAAATTTACTAGAGCTTTTTTTTGCGTAAGCTCTAGAGGGCCACATCAACTGCTCAAGCCAAAAATCAGAATTAGTTACCTAGGTACCTGCTGTTTATGATTGTACCTGCAGAACTCGAGATTGCTTACAAAAACATCACTGTCTTATGCTGATTAAAAACAACTTGAGATGTATTGTTGGACAGAGAGAAGGATAAAATCCTATTCATAATTCAGAAATACAATAGCTATAGCCTGTTTAAAAAAAACCAAAACAAGCTATGTCTTTCAGAATCATGTGCTTGTAAGTTGCACTGAAAAGTACATATTTTTTCTTCCATATAGCATACACATCTGTAATTTTGCTTCTGTATGTGTATTAAAGCACATACCACTGCTTGCATGTACATAAAAATTAAAAAATATTTTTAAGCAGTAGCTGCTGAGATGACAAACCTACTTTATGCCTTCTTACATGCTCCTAATAGTTAACTAACCAGCCCACGAACTTTCAAATTAGTTCTAAGACATCAACCTAAAAGATAGTAATAAGAGGACAAGACAAGAAACTAGAACTCCATTAATATATGTGAGCCTTTGATGAAGTGACTCAACTCCCAAGAGCCCTATGCTAGCCTAAGTAATAGTAGCAGTTCTTCCAGAAACAATAATAAAAGCATTTTCTGTCTGCCACTTGAGTGCACCAGGTCTTATGCTTAAGTATTTTAATAAATTATTGAATGTTTCCAGAAGGCAGAGTTACAGTTGGGTCAGTCCTGAGACTAGATCATCATCCTAAATTATTGATTTAAATCATTACAGAAAAATAATTCTTAGCATTCTGACTGGTTTCTCAAGCTTCAATTCTGGCAGAATTATGATGATAAAATCCATTAGATCTGATATGGTGCTGTCTCTTGAGAAATGTAAGCATAGGCATTTTTCATTTCCTCAATTTGATTTTGTAATAAAAATAAATTTTTAAAGCTGACACAACTGTAGCAATGAAAGGCTTTTTTAAATCTGCATAACAGTTATTTAATAACTGTTAAATAACTAATTATTTAATAAATTACCTCCAGATTTCAGAAAATTACTAGAATAATCAATATAATCTAAGAGTGAGGACCCTTTATATTTACTTGCCTAACACACTAACCAGAAGGAGCTTTTTCAGAGCTGAGCTCTTTTGATGGAATTATTCCTTTGTTTTTATACACAGGATAGCTCTACTAAAAGTATGCTAATTTATTTTTAGCTTCCATTGTAATTTCACAGCAGACATAATAAAGTCAATCATTAAATGAAAATACCATGTCTGAGCCTAAATACTAGGACGTACAGCTAACACCCATGTTTGTGAGATACGACTTCAATGGAAGAAAGGTTCTTAACGTAGCTGGGAATTTCCAGCAGTAAATCTAACAAAGGCGGGGGGGGGGGGGGGGGGGAAGAGGGAAAAATATATATCCTGAAAATCACAAAACAGCAGCATGAGATAATATGGCACAGGCTGCACCTTTTCACAGAACATGCAAGGGGAGACAGTGCTGGCAACATGCCTTGGCAAACACTGGAAAGGACAAGCCAAGGTGTGCAAGTATCACCTGTCTTTCTTTCACTGTGCTCTTTTACCATGTGTTCAATAGAGCCTGTTAAGTTTATGTGAGGGCTATCTTTGTTTTTTTTTCCTCCCACAAATGTGTTTGGTTTTGTTTCAGCAAATTCTTTAAAATTCACTTTTAAAGCTTTGGCGCTAGCTGAGGTTGAAAGCAAGATACAGAAAAAAGGCAGAAAAAAAGGTAATAAGCAGTTATAAGCATGGTACTCATCTACTCTGTCTTTCCTGCTTCACAAACTAAACAAGAGTTCGAGATCCTTGTCATTAAGCAGATGCAAGAAAAGCCACACTGTGCAAAAGGTCTTTAGCATCCCTAGTATCAGCAGAGAGGTAAGAGTCTAGGTCCAAGCTTGCTTGAGGAACATACTGAAGCATTCAGATAGAAGAGAAGCACCTCTTCTCCCAGAGAGCAGCAGACCTCAGCCTCCACATGGATACATTTCTTCTCTGTCAAAATAATGGTTATCAGAGGAATTTTCGAAGTTTAAAGATGGACTTTGCAGCATACTTAGGTGACTTAGTTATATATCTCATCAACTTTCACTAGAATTTTGAGAATTCCAGTAGAACCATTCAAGAGATTAAAAAGCCTTATGATCTTTTAATGTAACTAATTGAATTACAATCTTGCACAAGTTTCCTGCTCCAGCAAAATACATTATTTGCTTGCTCTTCAAGTGCCACCTTGGTCTTGTAATTTCCTTGCTGCTTATGTTCTACCACATATGCTATCTTCTCTTGGATTAGACTTCTGCTTTTGGAGGAATTAAGACTGGCTTAAATTTATTAACTCTTCCCAGATAGTCAGCTTGCTTTTCTCCTGCTTCTATTTTTATTCAAATTGCTCCTGACTTCATGGTTTATGTCTTCTGTAACACTGCTCTGGTTCAGTAATTAGCTTTCATTCTGAAGCAACAAACTTTAATTTCCTTATTTCACTTCAGAGCTTTTCTGACTAGACTGCCTTATATTTTAACATTGTTTTCATGAATTAAAAAGAAAGAAAAGAGAACAGTCAAAATACCATTAAAATTCTTTCAGCACATTTATGTGTTTCTTTTATCTCTTCTAGAGTAACAGACTGCACATTTAGCAAAGCTACTTAGTGCTTTTGCTTAAGCATGTTCCTTTTTACTTTTTTTCCCCAAGCGAAGTGGAAATATATCAGAGTAAATTATTAAGTAAAGATTGTTTTGGAGAGGGGGAAGAAGTGAAACAGATACTTCAGACAAATTTGATGTAATAATCCACATTCACATTTAGTGAGAAAATGTAAGTTCAAAAGTGTTACGAATTGTGAGTTACCCCTATATGTAAGGGGGCAAAACATCTTCAAGATTTGCTAAGAAAACTGTCTTCTCCATATTACTTTTCCTAGAGTCATTAATTTCTCTTTTCTAACAGATTTATTTGCGATTTCTCGACTATCAAATGGAGCATTCAAACGAATGCAAAAGAAACTTTGTTGCTGTATATGATGGAAGTAGTTCTATTGAAAACCTGAAGGCAAAGTTTTGCAGCACCGTAGCAAACGATGTCACGCTGCAGACTGGGACAGGTGTGGTACGGATGTGGGCAGATGAAGGCAGCAGACTGAGCAGATTCAGGATGCTGTTCACTTCATTTGTGGATCGTAAGTAGTTTTTAAAGAGCCTATTCTCCTAGTATCAGGGTACTTTCAGGTATTTGAGGAAAAGCATCAGCTATATATTATGAAGCAGGAACACAGAAAAATGGTTGTTTCTCTTTTCTTCACTTACTAGCAGGTAAATTAAGCACTTGCTTTATTACAGTTATAAGCACGGTTCCTGAAGAAAGGCTTTCTCCATTCTTAAAAGGTTTATTTTTAATTTTAATTCAGTAATAATACAGCTCTAGGCTGTGTCCTTCTCACAAAGAGTTCTACAAGTGAGCACAGACTTGCTTAAAAAGACAGCAATGGGACTGAAGTGTGCTCTCCCACTAGACCCAATCTCCCAGTTCCCTGCCAGGCACCACAACAGGCTCTTCTCAAGCCCACACTGGATGTGCAGAAGGCTAGAAAACACCTGTGACACAGCAGAGTCTGGATCTTCTTCCTGTCCACAGCCCTACCTTCAATTTTGGAGCTGGAATTGCTACCACTCCAGCTACACCTAAGCTGCTGCCTCCTTCTCAACTGCATGTGGCTTTAAACGATCCCACACATGCTCCTTATCAAAGCCCAGTTGTGTTGCACAACCATGGATAAGCAGTGAAATTCAAATTTATTTTAAATTTGAAAAAACAGAGCTGTAAATGCAATCTGGATTTCTGTGTTTGAATTCCATAGCCTGGGTTAGAGATGGTCTTTATTCTCATTGTAAATTAAGGTGCTTTCTTGAAAGCGTACTTCTTGTGAGTGCTTTCTCTCTGAACTTAATGGAATTTTGTTGCCTCAGATATTTACAAAGGACAACATCATCCACATTGCAGAACTTGAAAATAAGTGGCACCTTCAGCACAAAAGTAGATGAATTTTAGAACTGCAGAGCAGATCCGAGATACATGGAGAGAACTGAATAAAACATACCTGCCACTTCAGGAAATCAGACCTATGCTTGTGCTAGAGGTTTTCAAAAAGTTCTGCTTTTAGAATAAATAGTACGGATTTTCTGTCAAAGAAATAACTTTTTTTGACTGAACTAACATGTCTGTAGCCAGTCCTGAAAGGGAACCTGGTCACCACCTTGCAAAAAAGTTCAGGCTACAGGTAACAAGGAGATTCTATACTCTTTTCTGTAAAGCAGTCAAGTTTAACACAGGAGAAAAGTTGCTTTCTGTAAAACAGTCTTTGTAAAGTAACAGAGACTTATAAGAGAAATCGCTTATTGCTTACTTTGCCTACATGGTAGTAAGAAACACTTGCATGTTTCAAACTAGTCTATTGTTTAACCTACATCAGGCATTTAATAAACATTAGATATTGTGAGATTTCAGTAAGTACCAGTTTTAAGCATAACAGCCTTGCAAAATTTGTAACTGCTTTTCCAGTAGCTTTTATTTCACTACAATTACTAATTTAGTGATAGTGCAAGTTATTCCAGCTTTTAATCTAGAAAATGCTATGAACTTTGCCAGGGAAATTATCCATTTATATTATAAATATTGGACTGATTTGTGGGGGTTTTGTTGAGTTGGGGAGGGTGGGGGGCTTTTTTTTTTGAGTGCAAGGTATTGAAACAGTAAGTACTCCTGAAGCTAGATAAATTTCTAAACTTACAATTTTAAAGCAACTCAAAAGTCATTGGCACAAGAAAATCTGCAAAGGTACGTAGTTACTCTTATTTATCTTCTTATCAGAGATACTGTCTTTCTTGGACAAAGTAATTCAAAAGTATGTGTCTCAAAAACATTTCATGTATTTTTAAATAATCTAGTGATAAGCATTTTTTCCTAACTGAAAAAAGTGAATCCCTGCTTATCTTATTTTCAAATCGTTAAGCTATTTTTTTCTCTTCTACCTTACTAATGATTTGTAATTATATGAAGCCAACCATGAAAACAGTCAATATTTCTGAAAATATTTACATTAATGAACTAATTGTGCATGACAGTCACCTAACACACACCTAGTGCTGCTTGCAGATTTGACTAAGTAATTCAGCTAACAGAAATGTTAAAAAAATCAATGTATTTGATTTCTGGCTTGTTCCAATACATGAATAATGCTAGATATAAAGAACACTGTGAACATTGCACCAGTCTGAGGCAGCTGCTATGAGAAGAGTCCAGCTATGTCCTTGAAGTCCTGGACTGAAACCAATCAATCATTGTGACTTTTAGACTTTGTACTCCCCAAATAGCAAACTAAAGGAAAATGAAGTCCATTTCTCCCATCTTTACAATCTTGTGAACAAAAGCCATCCCCAAAAAACGTCAAAGAGACTACACAAGAATGTAAAATGGAGACTGTGCTGGCAGATAGAGACACAGCAGCAGAATGCATCATCCAAAACTACGGAAACATGAAAAATTCCTCTGTTCAGGGAAATAAGAAAGAGAATGTATCTTACATCATAAATCTTCCTCTGTGCCTCCAAAAGAGCTACAACTCCATACAGATGAATATTGAAACAGCAGAAGATACGCATGGATCCGTGACAGCCGCTCTCGACGTGAATTTCATAGATCCTCCTTTATTTCAGAGTCAGAAATATTTTAGTAGATATTGGAGCCTTTTTAAGTAATTTTGTTTAAATGATGATCCTATTTATTCTTTATAAAGTAAAGCTTGTGCAATCTTTCTTTCCAAATTCAAATGGAAAAACTACCTCAGTCTTTTCTTCCCATATGTGCTAATAAGACCAAGAGCCTTTTATTTGGTAGTCTGCATCATGAACGTTTCCATTTTAACTATTAGTCTTTCTCACGTTATATATTTTTATACATATCTATATATATATTTAAAAATGGCTACAAACATTGACTACATCTTCCTGTTTCCACGAATTGCTTTAGGTTGTCTGGGATACCTGTTTTCATATTTAGATTGACACTCTTGCATAAGTTTTAGCCTGTCATCATTTAGTCGTTCAGGGAGAAGGCGCAAATTCCTTTGGAATTCAACTGCAGCATAATTTTGGATGACGCTTACATCATAGCATATCATGATTTCATATGATGCTTACAGAATAATGTTTTACATTGTGCCTTAAGCCATTAATGATGTGAATTGCCTTCGCATCCACTCTTTATACATTGTAGGTGATAGCTTGGCACACTAACAACTGTTCTTTCCAAAACAGTAGCAGTTGGTGAAACAGTTAAAGAGATAATAAAGTCTGAATGTTGGAAAAGTTTGATTTTATTCTTCCAATTTACCAAGTAATTTAATGGTTGAACTTAAAGTCTCACTGAATCCTGTCCCACTGAAAAATGGTTTGGCCCTTGAAACAAAGTGGGCATAAAACATTCTTGAAAAAGGCTGTTGACTTAGAAGCCTAACTAGGAAGTCCCTCTGGTTGGAGAGGATCAAGGAGAGCAGGTTCGCCAGGACCATAAACAGTCAGTTGCTGAACGTCTCCAAGGATGGAGACCTCACTCAGGGCAATCCATAACTGTCATGTCAGATGCTCCAAGGCCTTATCTTCATACCATTTCCCTGTATCACCCGTATTTATTTTGTACTGGTGACCCCAACACTGAGCATAGCACTCCAGATGTAGTCTCATGCGTGTTGAGCAGAGGGGAAGAATTACATCCATTGACCTGATAGCAATGCTCTTCCTAATGCAGTTCAGGATGCTGTTGGCTTTTTTGCTACAAGGGTGCATCGCTGCCTCACATGCCACTTTTTCTCCACCAGGACTTCCAAGTGTTTGTCTACAGAGCCAGCTTGAAGCCAGCTGGCTGGCTGGCCCTCAGTCTATACACATAAATGGAGTTATTCCTCTGCAACCGCCGGACTTTTTGTTTCTCTTCAGTGAACTTTATGACATTCCTGTCAAAGCATTTCTCCAGCCTGTCTCAAAAGGCAGCACAACTGTCTGGTCTGTCAGCCACTCCTCACAGTTTTGTATCTGCAAACCTGCTGAGGGCACACTCTGTCCCAAAGTCCAGGTCTCTAATGAAGATGTTAAACAGTGTTGGCTTTACTCTTGACCCCTTGGGGTATAGCAGTAGTGACAGCCTCCAGCTGGACTTTGTGCCTCTGATCATAACCCTTTAAGCCTGGCAGTTCAGTCAGTTTTCAGTTCACTTCACTGTCCTCTGATGTAGTCTGTGTCTCTGCAAGGATATTATGGGATACATAATACATATTTTGAAAGCCTTGCTAAAATCGGGATATACAACATCCACTGCTCTGTCCTCATCTAAGCTAGTAATTTCATTGTAGAAGGCAATCAGGTTAGTCAAGCATGATTTCCTCATCGTGAATTGATGTTGACTACTCCCAATTACTTTCTTATCTCTAATATGTTTGGAAATGGCTTCCAGGATTATTTGTTCTATCACCTCCCCAGGCATCAAGGGAAGCTCCCATCTGTCCCATTCAGTAGGCCTGTATTTTCCTTGGCCTTCCTTTTGTTGCTGATACACTTGAAGAAGTCCTCCTTGTTGTTTTTCATGTCCCTTACCATATTCAGGTAGGCTTTGGTTTTCCCAGCCCTATCCCTGCACACTCACTGTATCTGTAATTCCTGCCAGGGCACCTGACCCTGCTTGCACCCAACATGACATTTCATTGTTAACTGATATAATGGGTATGATCTATACCTTCCTAAGCATTAATCATATTTTAAAGAAGTTCAGACTAAATCTACTTTCCAAACAATTACATTCTCAACTTAGCTGAGTGAGGAAGAGTCATACGATAGTTACTATGACATTTTTAAACACTGAAATTATATAAACTCTTCCAAAATACACTCTAAATACATTTTGTATTCCATTAAAGTATCATAGCACTTCTGCTACAATTAAAGCACAAGTTTCTTGTATGGAACTTCTTGCCAGGTTGACAGGGGTTAAGCAATAACAGGAAGCTAATACAAAAGCTCAAAACAACAAGTACAGGTTACCAAAATTCAGTGGAGTAAGAAATGGGAAGACAATGCATATTAGATTAGGGAATGCAAATTCAGAATTAAAGGTTTATGTTTTCTCATAGGCATAACTCCTCTTTTTGTCACTGAGCCTCTGAAGCCTAACAAGGAGTAAGTGAGAAACACACTGTATTCAGGACTAGTCACCCTCCTCTGCTCTACTCTTTGGGTTTCAGAGAATGTTTCAGAGAATCCAGACTGCTCAAAAATAAATTCTTTCTATCAAACAAAATACTAGTGTCTATCACACATCTTTGCTGTTTAATATATAACTGACTCCACTAATAATAGACATTTCTATCATAAAAATACCACATTACTGAGAAAGGGTATTATCAGTTTCCTGTCCAGTGCCCTGAATTCATAAAGGATTCTCTATGTACATTATACAACATCCCGAAAAGAATTATTACTATTTTTTAAATATATTTTTCTAATGTCAAGGAGTTATAACAAATATTCATGGAAAAATAAAATCTTTAGGGCAAGTTTCTAGTTAATTTACTTCTTCAAATTTCTAACTATAGATAGATAAAAAGCTAAACTGTGCTCTGTCTTAATCCCTGCATTAGCTTTAATAGGAGGATCTAAGAGCTATGATGCACAAGTAGGAATGACTTAGATGCCTCCAGTTACTGAAATCTCTTGCAATTACTGAAACAGCCCTCCACAAGCTCAAATCTGATTTGCCTTAAGATATTAATGGGCTCTAAAATGCAGATGTTCAGGAACTGCCTCACAACCAGCTATACCATCTATATAGCAGATGCACAGCAGATTGAATAAATATATAATTTATGGTGAGAACATGATTTTTAAGTATTAAGTTTTTAAGGTCAAGTATTAAAGCAGCCTTCCATTATCTGTGTTATGTGACTGTCTGTGACTGCTACCCATTTTGAGGAAGAATTTTTTTTTTTTTTTAGCATTGATAACCTGAAAGCAACCACATGAAGAGAGACTAAATCATCTGATAATTGTGATAATCTGATAATCATGTGATAATAGTGATGTGCAGGAAAAGTGATTGTGTTTGAAACATATAAAGAATGAGTATGCATGTTAAAAAAAAATAACAGGAGTTTACTAGTTTTACTGCAATGCATCAATTACTGAAAATTCCTCATGTTTTCTTTCTCTTCTCTTTTGCAGCTCCCTGCTCAGGGAACACTTACTTCTGCCATAGCAACATGTGCATCAATAATTCTTTAGTCTGCAATGGCATTCAAAACTGTGCCTACCCTTGGGATGAAAATCACTGCAGAGGTGAGCACAGTGCAAAGTATAGCCTTTATGAGCTAGGCTGGTCAGTTTGCCTTTCAAGGAAGTTGTGAAATGTCTGTTTCCTGGAAATATGCTGAAGACAGCTATTCTGCTAATCTCAGGATGGTGTTCCAATTCTTTTATTTAAGCTCAGGAGACATATAAGCATCCTGAATATTGGTCTTACTGCTTTATAATCAAATTTCTTCTTCTTCAGCACATACTCTCCATTTTAAAAGAATGTCAGCTTAATAGAAAATAGAATTTAGTATTTGCCAGGCTGCATCCTATCCATTTCTAAACTTCAAATGAAGCAAGGATGGCTCGCTTCAAGCCAGCTTGAAGGACAGCTGCCTACAGCCAGCTACAGGGCTGGAAAAAGACAAGACTTCAAACACGAAAAGCCTTTCTCAGGGCTGAAGTAGAAGCAACAATCTTCAAAGACAAATACAATTTTAAAACATTTGTTTTAAGCTGTTGATCACAGACTATCTCAGAGCAAATGCAGCTGCTGCATATCGTGTGAGAAAGGGTGGGAAGGAGGAATTGTTAGGAAGGAAGAAGTCATCGCTTATGGAAAACAGACACACGTAAATGACTGCTTCTAGAACATGGGGCAGGGGAGTATTGTTTAAACCATCACAACTACAGTAAAGACTTGTTTCAGTATCAGGTTTTTTAGAAAAAATTCTAATGATTTGAGGAAATTGTTATTCTGCTGAAGCACAAATATATTCACCTGTGCTTCAACAATAACTGAGTTTTCACAGTTGGACCAAAACCAGTTTAATAAAAGAAAACAATAAAACAACAAACTTGAGCTTGGGGGGTTTTGACAGACAGAGCGGCAAATAGGTCTGAACACAAAGCTCCAGAAAAATTTAAATAGGTACTCCATTTCAAAGAGAAATTGACCCTGCAGGAAGGTCAAAACCTTCTCTAAAGAAAATCTTGAAGTAAAATGTTTTTTCAACGTACAAATCCAGCTTAAGTTTTTTAGTAAATAAATATTAAAAGAACTTCTCTGAAATTGTATTTTGGGCAAACAAAAACATTCACTAATAAATACTGTAAAGCAAGATTGTAGAAGCTTTCCAGTTGACAAAACTGATCCATAACTCCCAATTTTCAATGTGAAAGTAGGCTTCATCTAAACAGTCCTTAGCTTTCATAATATTCAATATTCCCTCTTAAGTGCAATTGCTAGATCTCTTTTCTATCTTTACCAACTGCCTTCTAGAATCTTGGCTAGAATCCACACCTCACTCTCGTACTGCAGTATTTAAAAAATGAATTCCATTAAAACCATATCGCAATATGAAGAAAGTGTCTTTCTCAATATTTGTAAATTGCTGTATCTGGTGCGGAATAACCTACCATGTTTTATGTTGAATACAATCTAAATTCTGCTTTAATACTTGCACAGCAGATAATTAAGAGATAGCTGAAGAGTGGATCCATATTGCCAGCTAAGGTAGACTGAAAGGAGACTGATGCAACCAAATAAGCAGTATCTAAGCCTTAAAAAGAAAGCTTCTCACAATTGTGCTCAATTCCTGTAGGCACCCGGAGTTCTCATTTGGTCCATATTAATAGCTACCTAAATCTGAGCATATCGTGACCTACCTTATGCCTAAGCTCAGTGAGACAAAAATTGAGTGAAAAAGTCAGTTGTCTGCAATTTCTTTTAAGAGACTGGAGAAGACATCACCTTTGGCACAACAACTTTTTGATTAGCATATCTTCCAAGAATTAAGAATCCTTAATCCAAGAATTACAATGCAGATGAGAGAATTGGCATAGCACTGAAATTCATACCTCCCACAAAGTATGGTAACACTAAGATCTAAGCTAAGGATGACAAGGGGAGATACCCTTCTTCACATTAAAGGTATAAACATAACTCGGAGTAAACAGATTAAGCTCTGAAGTAGAACTTCAGACGTAACTTCTTATTAGCCAATTCCTTAGGACTCTCTGTTTAGTATATGGATTGTTTCAAATAGCATCTAATGGTATATAACTCTCTCTGTGCACTGTCTGTGGAGTATTTGGCTGCATACCACACACATCCAGATGCCAGAAGCCAGATACCTGAAAATTACATGCAACGTTTAGGCTACTACATTTTCTTCTACATAATCTTAAACGCTTTTCTCCCCCAGTCGCAGATGTTGTAGAGTCTCTATGTAAAATTCCTTTAGTCCCCTAGGACAAGTGCATTTACAGAACAAAAATCCAACTGGCAAATTTTAATCTTCAAATAAGAATTTTAAGTATGGAAACCCATCTTGTTCTGATGCTGCCATCTTGTGTGTTTTCGTATGAAGTACTAGCCAAAAGTGCCATATAATTTAGGTTGGTTGGTTGGTTCCCCCCTGCCCCATCCCATCCCTCCCCCCCGCCCAACTGACTTGATTACTGAACTGTTAAAACTGGAATATATCTATGCTAAATCTCCCTGTGTGGAAATAGGTATAACAGACTTGCACAATAGACACAGTCGTTAAATTTCCAAGGGATACACAAACAAATAGTACAGTCAATCTTAGATCATCACTATGATATTTCACTTTTAAAGAACTTGATAATTTTAAATCTAGGTTTCCTTCTACTAGTATCAATGGGAATGTTACCAGCAGGAGGAAACCATGGTAAGAGAAGTGCCATCTGTAGCTGTATAAACTCCTAGTTAACTTGTGGATTTTGGAATATGAACTGGTCAGTGTAGGCTCAGAATTGAAGGCATATCTCAGCTGAGTCAACATGCACTGGCCACAGAGTTCTCCTTGCCACTGAATTATCATACAGTAGCCACAAATGCAGACAGAGAGTTAGACTTGCTGAATAAGTGCACAGATGGGTATGGTAAATTTTACTGACACATAGATCTAGTCTCCAGTGCCATTAAGTCATTTCATTAATACAGCACTTATATGGCAATCACAATACAGCTTGCTTTGTTTTAATACATGATCAAAAGTGTAGAAAATAATAAAAGCTTTATCATAATCCTCATTTTTTCTTTGCAGAAAAGAAAAAAGCTGGACTGTTTGAACAAATCACGAAAACTCATGGAACAATCATTGGCATCACGTCAGGGATAGTTTTAGTTCTTCTCATCATTTCAGTTCTAGTACAAGTAAAGCAACCTCGCAAAAAGGTTATGGTTTGCAAGACTGCTTTCAATAAAACTGGTTTCCAGGAAGTATTTGATCCTCCACATTATGAACTATTTTCACTAAGGGACAAAGAAATTTCTGCAGATTTGGCAGATTTATCAGAAGAACTTGAAAACTACCAGAAAATGAGACGCCCTTCAACAGCTTCCAGATGCATTCATGACCACCACTGTGGCTCGCAGGCCTCTAATATAAAACAAAGCAGGACAAACCTCAGCTCCATGGAACTTCCCTTTCGCAATGATTTTGCGCAGCCTCAGCCAATGAAAACATTTAATAGCACATTCAAGAAAAGTAGTTACACTTTCAAACAAGCGCATGACTGCCCTGAGCAAGTCATAGAAGACAGGGTGATGGAGGAAATTCCGTGTGAAATCTATGTTAGAGGAAGAGAAGATACAGCACAAGGTTCATTATCTATTGACTTTTAATTTCCTAGTGAAGGTGGTATCTGTGTATATACAAGATGCTTATGTATAATGACAGTGTATATATTAAAAGCATACTATATGCAGCGTGTGAGATGCACACACTTTTAGCTTATTATACTTCATTTTAAAAAACTTAAAGTCTTCACAACTAATTCTTGCTGATAAATAGTGGATTTCCTCCCATCTTCCCAAGCTACCTATCTAGCGGAGGAGTAAGACAGAGACTTTGCATGGAAATTATGTTAAGGATATTGGAAGAAAAAAAGCCAACAACTGCTAATCATTGAACACTGAAAACAATGACTACTATTCTCTTCCTCGTATCATTTTCTCTTTAGACGTCTGCTTTTCAAGACAATTTTAATACCTCAGTTACACAAATAAAAGTAGTTAAGTGCACCACGTGTATGTCAACATAGCTGTCTTACTGTATTTGTCAAATTGAAAGTAGAGTTAGTGTTAAGTGCCAGTTAAGACTCAAGAATTATGTTACAGCCATCTGTTTCATCTTGCCTACCATTTACATTGCCTTTAAATATCCTCACTCTGTGCTTTGTGAGAAGCAAGCGTAAAGGATTACTGCCTTTTAAAAATATTGAGTTATATTAATTTTAATACATTTGGAAATATATAATCTTTGCAGCTTTTGGTTAAAACACAAGTACTTGCTCATGTTATTCTAGATGTAGACTTTTACAACAGTTTTCTTTCAAGGAGGTTTAGGATTTTAAAATATTCTGCCATATATTATAGATCCATATGGCTCACTGATTTCATAGCTCTGTAGTTAGAAAACAACTTTGTTCCTGCGTTTTTCAAGTATTTACATAAATAGACTGTACTGTACATTTGTCTCTTAAAATAGCTTTTTACTCCTTACTGCAGCCAATCTTCCCTACTGAAATCAGTGATGATACTTTTAGCTCATGTCATACTTGCCTGAAGAGAACTGCTCTGAGGTCTGTGTCATTACCAGGTATATCAAGATACTGGAAACAAAGAGAAATCATAAAGCAACTCTTATTAATCCTTATGGAACCCTTATTGTGCCCCTTGTTTCCACGTGCAAAACTGCACATTTCATACCTTTTTTAATGGTGGTTTGGACCTAATTTTAAAATTTTTACAATATAGAAAATTTTTAAAAATATAATAATTCTCATTGCGGTTTTTAAACTTTTTATATAGTTTGATACTGTACAGACTATTTATTAAATCAAAATCTAGCACCTGTACAGCAAGCTTGTTTCAGTGTCCATATTAGCAGCTCTGAATAACATGCAGTAGCTGCTGCGTACATCGCAATTTATCAAGAATACTTAATACGACTTCTACATTAGCCTACATTTTATTCCCTGGTTTGTTTGGATTTATTCTGGTATTTTGGTTACAGGAAACCTTCCACTAAAGGTGACCCACCAGCTTGCACTGGGCATATCCTTTATTTACAAACGTATGTAAAACCGTAATATTTGTTGTGCTGACTGTAGTACCAAAAAAAAAAAAAAAATTACCTTAGCAACTGATAAAATCGTATTTAAAATAAAAGATGAACACAACTGTTATCACAGATTTTCACTAGAATGACAAAGAAAAGTTTTTTTAAGAATGTTTAGAATGTTATAAGTTTAAATAAAAAAAATTTAAAAAAAAGAGGAACTGAGTATCTTCAACACTTCCCAACTTCAAAATTAACCCCATCTCATGTCTAGAAAGAATTTAATCAGAAGCTCATCGATCAGACCCCTAAGGCTGTATCCTGGTGTCAGTTTTTGTGCTGGTCCTAGAATGTATTTCTATTTGAAAGAATGAAAATAGGCATTATTTTTAGATGCTCTTCATGCAGTAGATAAGTGATGAAAAAATCTAGTTAATTTTGACTTGAAATTTTTTAAGTATTTAATTAAAACATTTTTTGGTGGATTTCATTTACATCTCATTGATTTCAGTAATCTATATGTCACATGACCTATGAGATACAGAATATTTATTTGTGATGGTCTATTAGTTCCAGATTCTTTCAACAAGTACAATTTAGTTTTACACAGGTCATTTTTGTCCCAATAACTCTTGTAAGTACTAGGTTTGCATGATTAAGTTTTCTTTTTCAGGTGCATTTGTCCATGTTATAAAAATAATGTTATCCCTACTCTTTCCTAAGTTATGTTGTCTTTGAACAGTAAAGCCATAATAATAAAAGAAATGGCAAGCCTGGGAAGCCCAAATCTGTGGAGAAAAGGGAAAAAGCTCCAGTGAAGAAGTTCCCAAATGGCCTGAGTAATATTTCAGTATCAACTGTAACTTTTTGATTACATAGTCAGAATACAGCTTCTTTTTGGCAACCCCAGAGCATATAGGTGAGCTCCCATAACCAGTCTTCTGTGCATAACTTTTTCCAATATCCCCAAGTCCAGCTCCATGAGCTTCGCTTTCCCCCCTTCCTGCCTAGTTAGCACCTGCTCCCAATTCCCAATACAGAGAAAAAACTGTCATGGAGGGAGGTTTTCAGTATCTGTAATAGCAGACCCGGCCCTTACTGTGACAATAGCTGTACACTTGAACAGATCCAAGAGAAACCCAAAGGAATAATCATTTCTATAGACTTCTGTAAATAGTAATGGCAGGAAAATGAAGTATCACTGCTTGTTTTATTACACGGTAGAATTAACATTGAGCTAACAATCTGAAAGGAAAACTTGAGTGTGGTATGTTTAAAAAAATAATAGGTATATAAATATCATTATCATGTTGGGTTTAGTTACTTAGTTGTGCTTTAAGAAATTAGCAGTAACAATTAAAGCCATAATTTTACTTCCAGTGTAATCAAATTCCCTTCGCTACAGATAAAAACTAACTGGGTGGACCAGTTCATATCACCAGAATACAGAAAGCTGACATTTTCAGCAAAAGAATCTAGTTTTGGTTTTGCAGTCTCAATCCAGTTGAAGCTGATGTTGGGGGTCTTTAAACCTTTTTTTTTTTGGCGTTAGCGAAAAACACCACCTTTCATATTGTGGCATCATCTAAGTATTGTTAGTGTATTTCCATTGTCTCCATCTTAAATCCATACATTTCTAGGAGCATCCTGAGCCTTGCACTTGCTTGTGCCCGTATCTCTGAAACCCTCTGCTAACACTGAATGCACATAAGCAAAGATGTTCCCTAGACACACATTGACCAGGAAAAGGCCAACAGCATTAACTACTTCTTGGTATTTAAAATTCATTTTTACCTTTTATCATAGTAGCTTAGACATCAAGCTGTCTAACATGAAGAAGGATTTATTGTAGATAAAACCTGTAGAAGTAAACCTACAGCCAACAAGATAATAAAGGTGACTGAGAGCTATGATTCTTGAGAGTTTTGTAAGGAGATGTCTGCATTTACAAATAATGATGACAGTGGTATAGAAAACTCAGACTTACCGTTACTGATTCTGAAATGTTTTAGTGATCACAGAAATACTGATTTGTACTTAAAATGCATGAGATTCTCTTATCTGCTATAGACAACATGACCCTCATTGTGCATACAAATTATAATGGCCTATTATAACAATTGCAGTCTATTTTTACTAAATCAATACAAAGACAAGTTAGGAAAAGAGCTGTCATTGACAGAGAAAAAGTGCTTGTCAAGTGAATGCTTTACAGAATTTTTAAGTTATTAAAATACACTTTGTTTTGTTTTGTTTTTTTACTTGGTACAGAGAATTCTGTGCATTAGCAGCAAATCTCCAGCTAAATGAGGAAAAAAAGGCTTGCCTTATTTTCAAATCAATTCAGTCCTTAAATAAGATGATTCTTATATCAATGATCATAACATTTACGTTTCCAGACTATTTAAGTATAATCCTTTATCTAAAAGGCTACCAGCAGCAAAAGTAATAAAAAAGAGATCTTAGCACCTATACCTGAGAAGCCAAGAGGAAATGGAACAACTTAATTCATACTGAAACTTATCTACAGTTTGATCCTCCTGTATGGTCAGTCTCTATGTATGTGTTCATAGTAAAACTCAGTCAAATCCATTTACTTTTACATGTCCTTATTTCAAAGTTTATGTATGAGCCCTATGATTGTTCAGAAGGTCTGTAGACTATTTACCAAAACAAGATTTCTAATTTATGTCAGCCTGAAAGATAAGGTGATTTTACATTATTTGAGATCACACTGTTACAACTGAATATTAATTATAATGGGAGAATGGCTTTTAAAAATCAAAAACCTTTGAGTTGATTCATGCTTTGAAAATGAGTACTTATAGCACCTATCTCAATCTAACAATATAAAAGGCACTATCTTTAAGACTTCTGTTCCTGTGGTTTCCAATAACCATCTCTGTATAGGGTAAATCCTCCCCCTATAAATACACAAATCATTAACACGTCAGTATGCTCTAATGTGTGGTTCTGTGTCATCATGGAACTGCAAGTGTATTTTCATGTTCAAATTCCTTTGCTACACTCATTTTACAGAATCGGCTTAACAAAAATCTGTTTTCCATCTGTTTCGTAGATCAACACCAACAATAATAATTTGTGAATTTTAAACTTGTTCCCTCTTACATAGCTATTGAAGATAATCTGCCAGATTACCAGATAAAACAGCTTAGTTTTTATACGTCTGTTCTTACAGAGCCGGGCTCAGGGAGAAACAAAGTAAGAACTTGATATACTTGTATGTCTTTCCATAACCATCACATAATTTATGGTAATAGTTTTATACTGGAGAAACTGAAAAAATTCATGTCAAATTCTGTTCAAGAAAAAATAAATTATAATAAACCAAGTAATAGGTACCTGAGACCTACACACTTCAAAATTCAAATTAATTTGCTGAATCTGAATCATGCCTTCTGAAGGGTAAGAGCTGTCAATGCTGCCAGTGCCAGAGACGCATCATACCATCTTCCCTGAACGACAATTTCTCCTCCCAAACAGATATCCTAGATGTCTTGAAAGTTTTAACTCTTATTTCATTATTTTATTAATTTATGTATAGAAATATAAGCATATTATTTACATCTTATAATTAGCCTCAAAGTACCTTATCACCTACAGAAAAATTGCATCTGTCTTCCTTCCAGATATATTTAGGAGCAAGAATTATATTGTAGAAGTATTTATCATTAAAGCACAGTATTTCAGAGTTTAAGCATTATGTTAATTTCTGAGTTTATACTGCAGCTTATTTTTCACATGAAAAGTAAGAGAGTACAAGGAGAACTCAAAGTTCACGGGATTATTTCCTTAACCTCAAATGAATATGTCTAAACTGGAACAGAGTACATCAATGTTCTAATACTCAAAATTTAGTATTTTATGGGAAAGTAACATCAGAATTAAAATGGCATGTGCTTTTTATGCGAGGGTTTAGTTTGCCCCTGGTTATCACACTCAGTTTGCTCATAACACTTCTCCTTAATAACTACTATATTTCCCTGTGAATAACACAGGAATCCAATGCTTAAGCTTCCTTAAGTTGCACTGCCAAAGCATATCAAATAGTACAAAAATTTACGAAGTTATTTGCAGAAACAGGAGAGCAGTTAATTAAAGAATTCTTTGTTTTAAATACAAAATGGGAGACAATAAAATATTAACCACTGCATATTTCTGATACAATGTTTAACTCACCCTTCACCACACTCATTGCTCTCGAGGTAACAAAGCACACAATTCTACTTAACCAATATGTTAGGTTCCCTCACTTCAGTAAACACCCTCAATACTCCTAATTTTGGAAGAAGCCAGCTGTTAATACTGAGTTTGCTGGACAGCATTCTCAGTTACTACCGATTAATATATAGAAAGATGATTCAGTGATTAAAGAGGGTGGGAAAAAGCAGGAAAATACTCTTGAAAGCAATTACAAGAATAAGAGATTCTGAGAAAGACAAGTCAATAAATATCAAGTCTCTTAAACATTGTCATGAATCTTTTATTTGTAAAGAACAAAGAGACAAGGTACGTAAGCAATACCACTTATCACTGGCTCTCCGCTGTATGCTTAATAACACAACAGAGCAATTGAAAGCCTGAGGCGAAGACAAATAATTTTAATTTTTCTGTAGTAATGAAAAACAAAGATACCTAGTAGAGTGAAGATGTTTGCTTTGCACTTACCAGAGGCAAAAGATTCCGCACAGGCCATTTTATCTTCTGTCATCATCAAGCTTTATCCTTAACAGTGAAGGGAATTCTGGAATATACAACAGCACAAATATCTATGTAAAATTAAAATGTACAGTAAATAAATCGAAGTAATGGATACTTAAAATTATCTCACGTATCTAGTAATTTTTAGAGTTCCGTATGACTCTTAAGGTTATCATATTCTCCCAGACATTTCTGCTTTTGTGTTTTGAATGATTTGAATACAAGCACTCAAACATTAAATCTGTGCAAGAGAAGTAGTACTAACAGAAAACTAAATTATTTGCCTTTAAGATCCAGAACGGATAAAGCTGCAAACTTGAAAACTTTACTGTACTGCACTTTCCACATCAGAGTAGGAGCAAGGACAGACATAAGCATGAGGGAAACTTGAACTAGCAGAATCCAAACATGAGTTATTTCCTATTAATTGTTAGAAGACGCACAGTAAGTTCGTTGGTTGTTGTTTTGCTGGGGTTTTTTTTAACTATAGCTCCAACTTTAATTACTAGCACCATAAGATAAAATGTTTTCTAAAGCAGGCATGTGGAATCTTTGCCCACAAAGATCTATAATAAGTAGATTTAAATTGCAGTATTGTGGTTGAACTTACAGAATACCTGGCTTTAATGTCAATTTATGCAAGTATCAAAAGCTGGATTACATAGATTCATGGAACAGTTTACATTACAAGTTACCAGATGTGTAACATCAGGATTTATTGACAACATTTCAGCACCACCTATAACACTACTGCAGTACAGTTGGCAAACAGCAATGCTCAAGAAGAGAAAAAGTACAAAACCACTTCTTTTTCAGTACTCTCTCCTCCTCTCAGGAGCACAAATAAAGGCTTCTAACTTCTTTAGCAACAGTACCAAACAGGGAGCTCAACCTAACAAGCAGCCCTCAAGGTTCAGGGGAACATTAGTGAGAAGTAGAAAGAGTGTGGAAAATATTTCTACATGAAATTTTCCTATTCCTAAAAAGATTGTGCATAATTTGAAAACAAACAAAAATACACAGGGTGATCAAACAAGGACTACTAAGCGAAAAGTATATAATTGAATTCAGTTTTATTTGAATGAGAATCAGAGGTTATCCTTACTGGAGAACTACACAGAAATTATTATCGTCCCAAAAAATGAGAGATATGGAACAGTCACTTCAGATTTACAGTCTAATGAAAAATTATTTATGTAAATTTGCAAGAAAATGCAAATTGTACGGTTGCTTTGTTGAGTTACAAAGAGCAGCTTACAATGACTGAAGGAACTGGCAGCAAGCCAAGCCTATCTCAAGGCAGAAGAACTTGTCTGCCTAATATTTGAAAATGTAATAATTATTTATCTTCTTGCCTAACCATGTGGCTACCTTCTCTTCTTTCATTGTGGTAATCTTTAAGTAATAACGGGAGAATATCTTAAATGAATAGCAATCTTGTTTGTGGGCCTCAGGCCAACCTTAACAGAAATACCCAATATGATACATCTAGGGGAAAATAAAAATACATGGCTTTGATTCCCTCTTGGACAGGAGTCAAATTTTAGTGTTTAATATAAAGCCCACCAGATTCTGTGGATAAGGAACCAGAAATCAAGGGCCTGCCCAGTCAGCTACAGCATCAGATAAGGGGAGACTATGAGAGACAATAAAGCTGCTTCGGTATCCATGGTTTTGGAAGCAGGATTTTCTGCAAATCTTTTGGGGTTAACACAGTTTAAGTCAATCCTCTCTGTGTCTATCTCTCTGGCTATCCAGTCTTTCCAAGAAGGAAAAATAAAACAGTGAAATACAATTATTTTACTCCTTTTACCCCCACTTTTCAGTATCATTCCCCGCCCCCCAACATAGAACGTTAGCTATGTTGTCCAGTATAGCTCTACACCTTAGGGTGTCTGATTATAAAGTCCGATATGTCAGCTGTGTTTTATTGAAGAGGATCAAAAAATCATACAATTTCCTAAGGAACTAGATCTGGATCCCCTATGAACAATAGGCATTAGCTTCATTGAACATACTGAACTACTTTTCAACACACTCAAATTGAAAGATTTTGAGACAGATCCAAATGTCTAGAGTGCTATTTTGAAGGGTAATACATTATGTTAGTGATCCTATTGATTAACAGCAAAACCCTGTTATTAAGGTCAGATGTGCTTATTGATTTGTGTTGCTTTTTAAGGAAGACTTTGTATGAATATTAATAGCTAATGCCTAGAATCAAAGAATTGAAAGGCAATTTAGCAAATTAAATTAAACCAGGTTCTCTCTGTTCCCAGCAGCCAAGCTATATAAGCAAAATGCCACATCTGATCTAAGATTTATTTTTACTATTTTTAAAAGGATTTTGAAAGAAAAATCTTTGCCATAAATCCTATCAGAAAGTACAAAAAAAAAGAGAAAGGTTAAGTTACAAAATTCTCAGAACACACTATACAACAACAGTCTACAACGGGGTGAAAAATTCAATTGTATATATAACCCAAGGCATAACTCATATGTCTCTCTAATGCCCATATAAAGCTGGAAATTGGAAATAATAGGTTTAGTTTTCTAGAGCTTAATGGAACTACAGCATTACTGAAACACTGCATTCTTCTACTGCAAGATTGGTCTCATTTATTACCACTGAAATTTATGACCTATCTAATGATCTCATTTTCCTACACTGACACCACTGGAAGTTTTACAGTGTAACAGTAGGCTGCAGAGATATTCACATCATTCACGATCCTGATGGTGCATAAAATAGACCAAAGACCAAGTTCTTTGTGTGTAGTGCAAAAAACCTCTTAAACACAGACAAGTGTGATTATTCAGTAACATTGTCCTTGTTAACCGGCTACAACAAGCATTTTTAAAAATAGCTAAACTTATTTCCTCATGAAATGGGACCCGTGTCCAGTAATGTCTATACACAGCATGTCTAAAAAAAACATTACATCTTCATTAGCTTCACGTCAGCGTTAACTCAAACAACAAAACGTTAACCTCAGACTGAATAGGTTGCCAAAGCCTGCCAGCTCTGCTTTTTCCTACAGTATTAGCATCCAGTAAAGCTGCTGACTGTGAAACTACTTTCTATCCTCGTCCTTCACTCCATCTGACCAAAAGCTCAGTCTACTGCTCTCTTCTATCTTCATGCAGATAACAATTTGTTTTCTAGCTCAAATAGACATCAGAAAGTACAATATTATGTTCCTGTAGCAATTATTTAAAATACTAAACCATAAACATCTATAGCAAATGGGGGACACAATCTGCTAAACAGTTATCTAGCAACCCTGAAAGAGCCTACACATACAATTTTTAAAAAATGGATATTTTCATCTTGGACAACTTAAATTTAAAAAAGTATGTATATAGGAGATAAAGAAGGAAATTGTGGAAAATAACAAAGGAGTAAGGTATTTCCTGTTTTATTAGAAGCTTACTATCAGCATTAAAGATTAATAATGCATCGTTATCTAGAAATTAAAGGTGTTCAAACAATTGAAGAAAGGTCAGCTTGAACAACCCATCACATCAGTCTTTAGGGAAACAAATTATGAAACATCACTGTCACAGCTTTTGCTTAACATGGTTTCAGGGTTTAATCCAGTTACATGGAAAGATTTGGGAACATCAAAGAAATAACTTTTTCCCCCCCCTCCTGAACACAAACAAGTGAAAAGGCTTCTTAACAAATCCTTTAAGCTAGATACACAGCTTATACAGAGGGAAAGAGAACATAAAAAAAAATTCCTCTAAATTGTGACTTACTCTGGAAGAAGGAACGATGCCTCAATTACACTCTTACCAAAACCAAGGGCTTTTAGAAAATTCTTTTACTAGACAGCAGTTTACTGAATTGCTACATCAATGTACATTTCAGGCTTTTAAGTCAGGGGGCCAAGGCAGAAATGAATCAAGAAGAAAAGCACATCATGCTCCCTTTACAATAACGTTCATGATTTTTCCCATCTCTAACTGTAGAAATGTTATTTCCTGTATCTAAATTTCTCATTGTACTAGCAAGACTGAGTGGAAAGACAAGATAAATACTTCTTACCTAATTTACAGAAGTTCTATAGCTCACATTTCATTAGACTGGTCACGACTTCTAGTGGTCAAAGTGAGAACAGAAGACTTTACATCCTGATAAGCATACAAATTAAAGGCTTACGTTCCTCCATTAATGTCAGCTAAAGCACATAGAGGGCCAAATAAAAAAAGCAAAGAACAGACAGGAAAAACTTACTTGCAGCGATGTGATATTCTATTAATAATTGGTACTAAGTCAAAGCATTAACATGGAAAAAGAACCTCATCAGTCAAGTATCTAATTCCTGTACTCATTACATTAGCGAACTCAGAAATTAATTGGTAAAGGTCATGAATAAAGGTGGACTTATGTATGTGCCTTTCTACATCAACTATTTCAACAATTTCAAGTTTATAGTTCTTTGCAGTTGTAGACTGGAATTTTAAGCACACAACTGCACTACAATCAAATCACAGAATACTGTTGATTGGAAAGGGATACTGATATAGTCAGGATGCAAAAGACAAGAGTATTAACTTTTCTCTCAGGAGTAATGGATTTTCTTCCCAATTCTACCACTGCTCATCGTGTTTTCTTGGTTTAGTCATTTGAGATCAAGTGATCAAATTTGTCTATTAATTTCATTAATGCAGAAATAAAATGCTAACTGTCTGCCCTGAACATTACCAACAGTGTAACAATACTGTAACAATACTCCTATAAAATTTAGTTTTACTTCAAAATGTTACAACAGACATGAAGGATTCTCTTTAGGCTTTACAACTTTAGACTGCATTGCACTCCTGAAACAAGACCGGCATGCACACCACTGAAAAGAAACTGCATTTTTCTTCATTATATTTTCCTCCAAAACAAGATTGTGGCGAGTTGCCAGAGCTATTTGTCCAGTGCAGAAAAACCAATACAACAACAAAGAAAGAGGAGTATTAAAAAACCACTTACAAATAACTGCTTTGTCTAGACTAGAGGGAAGGGAAGAAAAAAACACCAATACACAAAAGTTATCCAGTTACCAAATAGCTAACCATCTTCCACTCGATACATCTTCCTGCTGTCTCTGGGCAAAATGCAACCACTACGTTCATTTGTGCTGCAAAACAAGTACAATTGTTTCGTGGTATATAAGCAACGAAGAACAGGAAAAAAAATTGACCACAATGCCTCTTTCGTGATGCAAGGCATGCTGTTTTTAACAAGTCTGGATCACAGGTAGGAAATTTAAAATTTAAAAAAGGCAAAGGACAGGTCAACGGGGAAAGTGATTAATACAAGATCTCTTTAAAATTAGATTTAAAACTGGCTGAAGTGAACAACCAAAACAGCAAGGAGGTAAATATAATTTTTTTCAAAAATGCTAAGGTATCTGAAGACATTAGCAGGATCCTGACTACACATCTTTTCTAAGTTCTCTCTACTTTATCTTTTACCCAGGTCCTGAAATATGAGAAATTGGAGTGTATTTAGTAAGTAAATTACATTCAGATTAAAAAAAAATAAAAGTAACTATCCATACAAAATTGCAAATACATCTAGTATATTAGTGATAGATCTTTTCAAATTGTCTGCAACAAGAACACTGGTATTGTTATTGCTATAGGAATTACGCTGACAGTAGCTTTTTTGGCAGCATATGAACAAGCGATGTTCATTATTCAGCTCATGTTCTTCTAGAGTAAACACTTGTAAACAAATTACTGTTAAAACTGCCATTTCCTGGCCAAGAGTACACTCATGTAATCAGGTTTTGGGCACAGTTCCTCCCACTTCTAATGGGGATGATACCAGAAATACAAAAGAAAAAAAAGTATTCACAAGATAGATTAAACTGTTTTGACACAGAAAGGAGGATAACAGGAATGACAAAAATCTGTGCTGGAGCAGAGACAGCTAATAAAGCCAAGGGAAATAATGTTTCCTTTGTCTTCAGAAGTGGGGGAAAAAAAAAACCAAAAAACACCCCACCCAAAAAAACCCCCCACAACCAAGAAAAAAAACCCAACAAAAACCAGGGAAGGGTGGGAAAAAGAACAAACTCATCTTCTCTACAGCATCATGAAAAAATCCAGGCTTTGTAGTAACTTTGAATTTCAATTCAATTTAATCAACACAATTCCATAAATGTTGGAACTGTCACAGATAATGGCAGCAAGAACGAGTTACTATACTTGATATTAAATTGAAGTATCTCATTCTGCTGGCTTAGCTGTATTCAGCTTGATTTTTTTAATTTTTTTTTTTAAACTCATGCACACATTCAGCTGGTCCCTGGTCAAAGTAACTAATGCATGAGAACACTGGACAAATTTGCAGTGGTTACTAAATGCATGTAACACTTAGTATATATGAAACTCATTACAATATTTTAATTAGGATCTTTCCCATGCTAACCTTCTTGTTTCCCCACTCTCCTCCCATACTTAATACTGACTATAGATGAGGGTAATGTCTACAAAAATGCTTACTTTGGAGTGAAATATTTCATTATAACTACTTCATCCAAACTATCCCAGGACAGCCATGTGCCGAGGCTTCCACACAGGAGAGTCCCTGTAAGACAGCACTCAGGACAGGGCTGCGCCCGCTGTTCGCAGCTACACGCCATGTTCAGCACGTGTATGGCAGGCTGCCTAGAAAAAGCCTGAAAGGCAAGGCTGCGTTTGGGTACCTCTAGTTTGGAACTGTTACATTATGAGTCAGGGAATGCTTGTCTATATCTAGTGAGCAGTCATCTTGTAGGTAGAAAGTAAAAGCAGCAGTTTGCACAAGAAGGTAATTTATAGGTTACAATACTGAACAAAACATACTGCCCGTTCTCTGATGAAACAAAGCCCGTAACACTTCAAGAAAAAAGCATCAGAGTAATGGATTATTTAAAGCCTCCAAGCAGAGCCTGCTTTGATGGAAACTAAGCAGAAAATTAGAGAAAATGGAAACAAAGGTTTCATTTATACCTGTGGCTATGAAAGTAGATTAAAAAAAGAAGATGAAAGGCTGCAAGTTCCACTGTTGCTTATCCTGAGCCACAACAGGCTCAAAAGGCTACGCACACATTTTTGCTCTCACAGGGAAGGAGAGAACTAGAATAGAAATTCTAAACTCCATAGATGATCCTTATCCTTTCAAAACATGGCTCAACAACAGATTTTTTTTTTAAAGCAAATATCAAAAGGATAGATGAACAAACTAAATCTATAATAGATTTTAAAATGTTTTAGTACTGGAAACATCTGGAGATTTTTTTTTAAGAGCAATCTAAGCAGCATATCAAATCCAGTATAAATAACCCTTTAATAATTCTCAAGCCCTTCTACATTTATTGCTAGTGACAGAAGATTCAAATACAAGACAGTGCAATAATTAATGTCTCAATTAATTATGGTAAGTAAGTTTCTATAACAGTTTTAAATTGAAGATGCCAACTGCTTGACAAGAGATAAGGGATATATTATGACTTACTCAGCTGAGCAGTTACTTGTGTAAGCAGTCCACTGTCTTTAATGAAGCTAATCACTTAAGTAACAACAGTGTAAAAACAAGTATAGTTTTTATAATAAATGAAACACTTCTTTTCAGATGCTCATAAAATAACTCCATGTTATAGAAACCAAAGAGCAGAAAAAGCTCTAAGCATGGGCAAAGCATATGGCTGCCTAACATGGAGGCTATGTACATCTGGTCTATCTACAAGTGGTAAAATCTGCACAGAGATCGTGACAGGTGAGTTTGGAGGGGAGGGGTGGGGTGGTGGTTTATAGCTTAGAGGTTCTTCACTCTCCCAATGTTTCATCCTTAAAAGCAAGAGATTCTACACAGTAATTCTATAAAATGCTTCCACCTCCATATGGAAAATATGCTTCCTGTAAGAACCCGTTTGTTTTCTTTCCACAGGATCATGGAATAATGTGGCTCCTTTAGGCAAAAGCATACTATGAAAACAAAACAAAAAAACTTTTCACTCATATCCATCAACTTCTGGAAAACCTAGCAGGAGGGGTCTTCTACAGAGAACAGAAGGCAGAATAGCACATAACAAGGCTTTCTTCTCTTGTCAGTAGGCATTTTGAGCCCACATTACCCCATTCTACTCTTTATCTGCACCTCCAACCAAGAGGTCACACACTTACTTTTTTACTAGTATCAAAGTGATGCTTTGCTCGTATGACTGGTTTTGTCGTAGGAGTTCGTTACTTCCTCCTGGGGTTTATAATTCTAACATCCACACATCATCAACATAACAAAGTAGTTACTTCTAATTGCACAAAAAGTAAAAAACCATCGGTAAAGGTTGTGGGGTCTCCTGCTCTTTTCATTCAGTACTACTTACTGAAACTGCATAAATAGCTCAGTGAAATTAAAAACAGGCACCATCTGCCCCCCCCTTCACCTCCCTGAATTCTTTCTTCCCATAAAACTGGGTACTAGACATCTTCTTTCCCCCCTATCCCCCGTAAAAACAATGCCTCTAAGTTATAGAGTATTGATTGCCAAAAAAATATGGACCACTATGAGCCATTTCTAACAAATTTTACCAACACTGCTCTGATATAATTAGAATATAACATTCCCTATTACGTCAAAAATTTTACTGCCAGACAAGCCTGACAAAACAAAACTGTCTCAGTGATACTTTATGCAACCTCCAAACATGGGCTTTAGAGATGATAGTTGAATATTACAGTCTTTGTTTTGGCAAAGTACCATATATCACATCTGTCCAAGCTGAGCACTGTGAAGCAATGTATCCTAAGCACCAGCAACCTGAAAAATATATATGATGTTTTAAAGCAAAAGTCTAGCAAATAGCAAATTTGCTATTTGTCTCTGTTGTCTTTTTCTTGATTCAGCATTATTTACAGATAAGCTACAAACAATACTGAGACAAGGAAAAGGAAGCTAAGCTAACAGAGAATATGACAGCAAACAGCTTATCAGCAATAGTTGTACCTCCTCCCTCCCTGCCTGCCTGATTCAACTTAAAGGAGATTTAGAATTTATAGCATGCTGGAAAAACACACTGGGGAAGAATATGACAATTACCAAAGTCCACATAAGGGCAGAATGATACGAACAGTCATTATCTGTGCAACTCTGCTGGAGAAAGCTACTCAAAAGTAAACAGTGAAAAGAGACAGGACTGCAAAGTAAGCTCACAACAGACCTCTCTGTCCTATCTTTCCCAGACGACCCAGCAGCTCAGTGCAGCAACTGACAGGGCCATGGAAAATAATGCATCATAGTTTTTTGGGTCAAGCTGTTTTCCTCCTATAGGATGTGTATTCAAATTTGGAACAGAGAGAAAATAAATATACTAGAAGATAATTTTAACATTTCTCTATAGATATCTCAGACTTGGATTACACAATCCTTTGAGTAGTTTTCAGTACAGTTTTTGGGGTTTTTTGCGTATAAAGTTGTCAAGACAATAGAGATTTATAAAGCATTAATCAATTTCTGAACATGATTTATAGAAGCTATTCCTATAATCACCAACGTTGGTTTTCCTAGAAAAACAACTTGTTCTATGCTGTCATAGAGTCTTAAAAGGACACAGATGCAAACAACTCATGCACTTTCTGTGCTAATTTTTTATAGAAAGTTAGAGAGGATGATTGTTCCTTTATCATAATTTTTACTTCAGTTATTCAACTATCAGATCAGCAGGATACTTTCAGCACTAATGAATGTAGTGACAACAGCAAAGCAGCCAAATTGCTGATGGGTGCTATACAAGTTTCATCTTCAAATTCTGTCCACAAACTTCAGTTCTGATCTGCATTATCTATTTTATTCTTGACCTGGAACTCTAAGAGACCAAGGCTGATGATTTCACAAACTGAGACTAATAAGTGAGCAATGTGAATTGGGCAAATATTTTTTCTCCACGGTAAATTGGCAGAAGAAGAATGTTTAGGATATCTTGGTACACAACTGAAATTGTGTTGTGTTGGCATCCATGGGTGCCAATGGGATAGCTCAGACAAAAAAATGAAAAAGTCTGGAACACCAGGGGACTCCTGCTAAAACAGAAAGATATATTAGCCACCAAGCCTTCCAGGACATTATCTGAGAACCAAGCTATAAACAAAGGTGAGAAAATTAGTAATGAGGTTGCCCTGAAAGACGTTGAGCAAGGAAGACTGCAAGACTGTAACTTCTACAATGTTAGATCAGATAGTAACAGCCTTACATAACCTGTTTTAAAAGCATCGTCAGAACCAAGAATTCAGTTATTTTTTCAAATAATTATTTTTGCAAATAGTCAAAAGTACTCATGCATTTGTCCAAGTTTATCAAAGCGGTAATGATCACTGCTGGTTTAGCTTTTAGGAAATTATTGAAAGCAATTTTGTTTATAATTACACACAAGACATGTAAGCGCACCTATGTACAGGCACAGGTCTAAACTTCTGAAACCCAGTCCTAATTACATTTCTTGCCTGCAAAAGTACTACATGTATTCTACCTCTCTACTCTTCACCCGTTCTCAGTGCTCTGCATTACAGTTTAGCTACAAGTGTACTTTCTTTGGTGTTTTCTGGCACTTACGGGGAGTAGGAAAGAAAAATGCTCCTTTCTTCCAGTGTTTATACTGGTTCATGTTTGCAGAAGAAAGAAATTGGTAAGAAATTCTTGTATGTTTTTGGAGAATCCAAGATGGACCATGCCAACTATAATTGCTCCACTGTAATGATTTATTGTGCTAGCTTTTAAAGGAAAACACAAAATTATTTCCTGCACTGAATAATGACAGTAAAATAAAATAATAGATGTTATTGTGCATCTTGGAATCTGTACGGGAACTAAACCACAACTTTGGTCCAGACTATTTTTATCTGGAATTAATACTAGCACAGCTTTGGACTGAATTCTGGCCTTGGGTACAAGCACTAACACAAAATTGAAACCAAAGATCCCCCCCTCCAATAAATAAAAGCAAGTGCAATAGCAGAATAACTTGTCCTGTTTCATCACTGTAGAAGCACACATGAAAACTGAGAAAGCTGCTTAAACAGTAGAATTGCAAACTTGTACAATAGTTTGGCCATGGATCTCACTTATTAATACCAACAGTTAAACACATCAAGTATGTCTGACTGACAGCAAAATAAGGTCCATGTTACAATACTGATCAGTGTAAGTGGATTGCAAAGTACATAAAACCTTCAATTTAAAATTTTAATTAAATCCTCAAATTTTATATAGTTGAACTCAGCCTTTAACGATACATGTTCTTCAGGAGTTTCTTCATTTATAGGCATCACATTAAACAGGACATAGGGACAGACAAAATGATAGTCTGATCTAGTATGCTACTAGCCATGGACATAAAGATCATACCTCCTTTTTCCCTTTCAGTAGGTAGGTATGAGGTGACAGATGTTGAGAACAAAGTCTTGCAACAATGATGAGAAAATAGGCATTACTGTTTATAACTGCTATTCCAAACTTCCAAGAAACTCAGCATAGAAAAATTTGAAGCTTTATTCAACTCTTATTAAGCAGTGTCTCTCCTCATGAGTGGCCTACTGATATCAAGTTAAGAATGCCTTAACCAGGTCTTAAAGGTGAAGTTCAACGCTTTGCAAAATATCAGTATAAATCCCATGCACCAGGTGGAGTTTACACAGAATTTAAGAGGCACATAACTCTTGTGTTAACTTCCTGCTCAGGGATCAATTTTGCCTTAACATACAAAGCAAACTGGAGTGAAAGAAAGGTTATTGCTTAGTGTTTAAAAGAAAATGTGACATTCAGGAAAAAAGTAAATATCATCATAATCTCTACAGTCTCCACCTCACTAAACTACAAATGAATAGGACGGCTATTAGTTCAGTCAAGAAGAGTCTGTATAATACACACAAAACAGGTACAAATTTACACGTATTTTTATATTAAATTCAAGTTTTCTACATAAATAAGTTCTAAATACCATCCCAGATCATATACTTCTTTCCTTTCTTTCAGAAAAAAGAAAAAGAAGAAAAAAATATTCGTGAATGCTCTTACTCCCAACTCCCCTTCCAAAGACACTGAGCCACTAGGGTCATTGGATGCCAGAAACAACCATATGACTTCTGACATTTTTCCATTGCCCAGACTAACAACATAAAATGAAGCTAATGATCTACTTAAAATTACACAAAACTCATTACTGAGTTGATACTGGCTGGGTTTTGTATTTTTCATATATATATATATATAAATAAAAGACTATATAAAATTAAGGTTTGGAGTTATGTAGAGAAGACATTTATATTCTATCTATGCAGTTTTGCAATGTAGCTGTTATATTTACCAAGCAAGTTTCCTGCACCACAGTTGATGTAGTATCTGATGCGCATAACATCATTTCTTCTCACTAAACACATTGAGTTTTTAAAAATATGATGTTTAAAAGACTATCAAGATTAATTTATGCTTTAGCATTGAAATAAAAGCTTAAGATTCTGCACAGAATTTAGAGTCTATTAATAAACTAGACAAACAACACATTCAAAGGTATTTTCAGGAAAAGGAGAGACACTAGACCAGTCTGGCACTGTATTTAAATCCCTCTTAAAAATGTTGGTCCTTTTTGCCACAACGAACTATGGATAGTAACTTGAGATACTCTAAAACTGATTTCTGGGACGTACACATATCATGAATAGTTTACTTACTGGCTGCCCAGAGAGATGGCGGAATTTCTGACTCTGGAGACATTGCAAATCTGCCTGGATGCCATCCTGTGCAACCGGCTGTAGGTGAACCTGTTCTGGCAGGGGGGTTGGACCAGAAGATCTCCAGAGGTCCCATCCAACCCCAGTGATTCTGTGATTCTATGCAACACTAGCAGCTGTACAGATTTCGATTTTTTACTTAACATTTTCAGCACGTTTGAATCCACGCGTGCTGTTCCTCTTACTTTCTGCAGTTCAGAGGGTTGGTTTGTTTTTAAACTCATTTCAGTGCATTTTAAAGCACGCTGATNTTCGTGAATGCTCTTACTCCCAACTCCCCTTCCAAAGACACTGAGCCACTAGGGTCATTGGATGCCAGAAACAACCATAAGACTTCTGACATTTTTCCATTGCCCAGACTAACAACATAAAATGAAGCTAATGATCTACTTAAAATTACACAAAACTCATTACTGAGTTGATACTGGCTGGGTTTTGTATTTTTCATATATATATATATATAAATAAAAGACTATATAAAATTAAGGTTTGGAGTTATGTAGAGAAGACATTTATATTCTATCTATGCAGTTTTGCAATGTAGCTGTTATATTTACCAAGCAAGTTTCCTGCACCACAGTTGATGTAGTATCTGATGCGCATAACATCATTTCTTCTCACTAAACACATTGAGTTTTTAAAAATATGATGTTTAAAAGACTATCAAGATTAATTTATGCTTTAGCATTGAAATAAAAGCTTAAGATTCTGCACAGAATTTAGAGTCTATTAATAAACTAGACAAACAACACATTCAAAGGTATTTTCAGGAAAAGGAGAGACACTAGACCAGTCTGGCACTGTATTTAAATCCCTCTTAAAAATGTTGGTCCTTTTTGCCACAACGAACTATGGATAGTAACTTGAGATACTCTAAAACTGATTTCTGGGACGTACACATATCATGAATAGTTTACTTACTGGCTGCCCAGAGAGATGGCGGAATTTCTGACTCTGGAGACATTGCAAATCTGCCTGGATGCCATCCTGTGCAACCGGCTGTAGGTGAACCTGTTCTGGCAGGGGGGTTGGACCAGAAGATCTCCAGAGGTCCCATCCAACCCCAGTGATTCTGTGATTCTATGCAACACTAGCAGCTGTACAGATTTCGATTTTTTACTTAACATTTTCAGCACGTTTGAATCCACGCGTGCTGTTCCTCTTACTTTCTGCAGTTCAGAGGGTTGGTTTGTTTTTAAACTCATTTCAGTGCATTTTAAAGCACGCTGATGTGCATTAATGTGTACACTTATTTCAAGTGAAGTAATATGCTGCAAAACACCTGACATATTTTGGATTCTTCTTATTTTATTTTGATGGATATCTAGTTTGACTGACCATTTGTGCATGGTATCTAACGAATTCATGCATTGATTTTGCCTGCAAATATAGGTATGCACCAAACCAACTCAAGTTTTTTCACAAATGCAGGCAAAATTCAGTACTGCAAGTATAGCCATAAGGCACAAAGAGCAGGAGGAACTAGTGGCCAGGGCTGCCTCTTGCACTGCCATATACCTGGTCCTGCTGTTCACCACCATTTCCTGGAAACACAGAACCATCACTTCACCTACCTCTTGATTCCTGCAGCTACATAACCTCATAAAAGAAGGCAGCCCTCTTTTTGGCTTTTGATCCAAGTTACAAACCCTCAATTTTGCAGTTATGGATACCCTACTTGCCCCAAAATTTTAGTATGAATTCTTTTTGGGTTTACAATCCCATTCATACCCATCACAACCCCAAGACTGGGAATAACTAGCAAAAAGAGTTCTAGCTGATATTTTAATTATAAGGTTGGTTCACTCAGAACCTGCTGCAAGCAACAGTTCAATTCTGGGCTGTGTGTGCATGTTCTAAAGTATATATATACACATACAAAATTTACTGATTTTCCTTGCAACCAAGAGGGCACACTTCAGTGTATATATATACTCTCACCAGCTAAGGACAAAGAGACAGCACGGCCAAGTGCTCAGAGTAGCAGGACTAGAAACAGGAATTATTCACCAAGTTCCTTTTGCTTACAAAGACTTTCTGTATGATCTTCACAAAGAGTCTTAAGATGGCTTGTCTCACCCTACTCATGCATAAAACAAGAAAAGTTACTCACCTAATCCCTTACAATATTTTAAGATTTCACAGATCAATATTAATAAGATACATCTTAATTTCAAACTAGAATTTTATTTTAGAAGAGATAGAGAAATTAGACTTTCAGTCTTTGAAATCAAGAGTGGAAGTATCATTTAGCTGCTGAATCCTTCTCAATCCTAATGTAAAAATGTAAAATGTAAAAAAGCTCAGTCCTCCCTTCCCCATTATTACTTCCAGCAAAATTTTAATCTCAACTGTGTCAGAATAAAATTACCAGCAGTGTATATCTTAGAACATTAAAATTATTAGATTTATTTTTACTGGAAGGAAAACTGGAATATAGTAAGACCAGAAAAAAAAAAAAAGCCAACCCCCAAAACATTACTTAAATCTTGCTATTACCATCCATGGTGATATTGGGCCGGAGTGGAGCATTAAGTAAAACTGGCTGCACAAGATATCTTAAGCTACCTCAGTAACTATTTTAAATCACTTCAGTACTGTTCTGAAAAATAAGTTGTTTACTACTTGGGTAGAAGTGATTGGAATCTGTGCACTGTTCTGAGGAACTCACTGTAACTCTTCAGGATAGCAGCAGACACCAGGTTTAAAATCCTAATTGGGGGGGGAAGAGAGAGAAGTCTGCTCTGATTTCTCATCTCTTTAGGACACCACAACCCTATAAGAAAGGTGTTTACTCAAAATTTAGAAATCCCTAAATCTTCTTTGGCTTGTAAAGTACTCCACAACCCACACTACCATCTTCTACTTTGAACAGTTGGCTAATACATTAGTTCCAGAGGCAGAGGTTCTTATACAGTTTACCTCATAAGTGAGATCCAGCCTAGTTACTCAATATTCAGTTCAGCTGAGCAATTTCATCTCTGTTCAGCAACAATACAGAGCTAAGGAAGAAAAGGCATTGCTGACCAAGTACTGGCAGGGAAGGAAAAAGGCATATACAGGCATGCTCTGAGCATGCTCTCTAACTTTGCAGGACTTCATGCAAATACTTATAGAAAGAAAAAATAATCCTTTTTCATTTTTAGTTATTACATGTAGTTATTTCTATTTTATACCTTGTACCTTGTTTCTCAGGGCTAACACAGCATATTTGCTTTCCAAAGAATTAATAAATCCTTTTGTAAGGGATAACTCCCTCCTCTATTAATCTCCTCTAGTCACATCACCTTTCTTTTGGTACAGCTTTTGCCAGTAGTAGGAGGAAACTATTATTTGATTTAGCTCATCTTGATGCTGTGCTGTAGCTAGGCTCTTTGCCCTCTCTGTCGGCTCAGAATTGGCAATGAACTCTCCTTCTCCTACATGTTATGGCAGTGCAAGTATATACCCACCCTGTCACACATCATTAGCCGAGATGCTTCCTGTCAGGAGCACTAAGCTCTTATTGCCCAGAGGTTCCTACACTTGACAGCAAAAGGCAATGCTGAAGCTAGAATGCTTGTGAGCTAGAGCAATGCTGGAGGGCAGCTGGGCTCATTACTCACTTCTCCATCTGGAAACAGCATATTTATTGTTATGAGACCTTACCTCCACCAGGGCATCTTATTCCTGAGACTATCAATACACTCAGTGTAAGCCAGCTGCTCACTTAATTGTCAGCGTGCCAAACCCATGTACTGTAATTTTATTGACTGAGCAAAATCAGCTGCTTTGATTAATTGTGATTGTTTCGGGTTTTAGCTAATGGAACTGAATTAATTAAAGGCCCCAAGCTTTCAGATATCTCCCCCCCCATATAAAAAGGCAAACTATTTTAAAGCTTAATAAGGTAGCAAACACTTAGAACACTTAGCAACACACATACTGTGTTCCCATAAGCAGGTCAAAAAAAGCTCTTCTTCGCTGTTCAGTGAACGTATTTAGGAAGCCAGTCTGCAAACACTACTGCGTTAGTTCTATGCTTTTCCTGTATAGAATCTAAATCATATGACAAAGCCAAGTTGCCTGCATTATCAAAATAAAAAGCAGATCTGTCCACAAATCTTAGCTGCCTTTTTATATAGGTTACAAAAGATGAAAGAGTAAAGCTGACTCTTAAAATTATGTATTTTTAAAGGTCTGACCACAATAACTGAACTCTCTTGAAATTATGCCTACTGAGGTGATGCTAACCTACTTGCCTACAAATAAAAATTTTCACAGCAACTCACATGTCATAACACTAGAATCAAAAGGTCATGTTTCTTAGTGAACTATGAGGATAGCTCACTCAGAATGCCACCTTAAGCACCTGCTGATATTAACAGCCAGAAATAAGCCATATGGTTTCTAGAGAGTATTTTAAAATACTATTGAAATTGTTACCGTCTGTTTTTTTAAATGCATACACACACAATAGCAGGATTTAAAAGTCTGCATCATCCTCTCTTGTCATCAGACTTTTTGCTCCATAGCTTTCCCCATCCAGTGGTTTGGCAGCAGACAGCTTTATCTTTGTTAAAGGACAGACTACATTCCTACAATTAACAATACTACAGAAAAAGTTTCTGTCTATTCTGTACTTTAAATAATTCAGTGTTGCCTTTCAGCTAGTAATCAGAAGCCCTGGGATTATTGCCAAATGTGCATTTCTTGGATACCAGGTGAAGACTTCCTCTGTCTTCTGTTTAATTTCTTACTTCCCATTTTCTGAGATAAATTGAAGGCTCCACAATATATTTATTCACAGATTACAGAACTGCAAGATGGAATAGGTTGTCTTCATCAACTCTTACCAATGAGACCAGTAGGAAAACAGAAAATTTTATTTTGGGTGTTCAAGTTCAAAATGGTTTTCTGATTAACTACTCCATATAAAAATTACCTAAGTAACATAAAAGAGGGGTAGGAGATACAGGCCTCTTCATAAAGTTATCTCTTGTTCCCTAGAAGATAATCTCTGTACTTCTTAAAGGAGTGAATTTTTCCTCCTGTTTCCTCAGTAATGGATCAGGAAGTGAAGAAATCACTTAACACACAAAGACGTGTTCTCTACTAAAAGATATCGTAGGGTGTTACAAGTCCTAGCTATGTTCATGAGATACCCACAGGAGATGGCTACACTTGGCATTAAATGAAACAGAGAAGTAGCTTTGGCCGCCACTCTCCATGACACAGCACTTACCTAAACTTTCCTTTTACTTCAAGATACATAGTAAATAGAAGTCTGTCTTCGATTTCAATTTGTCTGCCAAATACAATTTTTTTTCCCTTCTTTTCAGCTGTTACCTATAGGTTTCAAATTGTATTCTTTTCCTTTTTTTGAAAGCATGACCTTATTCTTCTCACTTATTTCTTTTAACACCTCCAAAGTGGAAGCATTGGGTCACATTCAAACAGGTTTCCTGCATAGCACAACATAACCAACTGCCAGAGTTGTCTGACGTGGCCGTACGGAGCAGATTTCGCTCAAACTGACACTTTACTGAATTGACAGAAGTCCCACTAAACTCACTATAATTACCAAAATTATTCACAATTTAATTTACTGGCAATTTAGTAGATTGTGTTCCTAAGCATTTGTTTTCAAGTTACTATGGAAACAATTCAACATCCTGATATTTGTCATAACTGATAGACAATTTCAGATGAATAATTTTCATTAAAACTGTTTAGTTTGACAAAGTTTTTTGTGGGGTTGGAGGGTTTTTCTTGGGGGTTGGGGTTTTTTTAAAGAAATCTTTTAAGCAGGGGCAAGTAACAGGCCTCTGTGGATGGGAGTAAAATGATTACCCAAGCAAGGGCTCCCTCTCGCGGCAGCAGAGACGGCCCGAAGACACCGGAACGGAGACCGGGGCGAGCTCACCGCACACCGCGGCTGATTCTGGCTCCCTTACCTGCTGCCATTCTCTCTCCGGTCAGTTACAAGAATACAGATACAGACGAAAAATAATTCCTTTAACGAAGGGAGAGAAGAATTAAGATGGACAAAATTGTAACCAGAAGATAAGGAAGTTCATAACATTAAGGCAGCTGAATTCAACTCTGAGGTCAGCAGCATCCCAAGTTGTCACAACACATATAGTATTTAAAAACAAACACACATACACCCCCAACAAAACAAAAGAAACCCAAAACAAAACAAAAAATTACTTCGATTTGGAGAAGTACCACACTTTAAATACCAGGTTTTTCTCCTCTTTGTTTCAAGATTTGCTGATAAAAATGAGAAAGGAACAAGAATGTTCCTTAAGCTGCATACTTAAGCTTTACTCAGTAATGAAGTATGCCCAATTCATCTTGCTTGAAGGCAATTAGTTTCTTCACCGAGAGAAACAATAGATTTCAAAGTTCAGAAGTTTATCTGAAAATATCCAAGATGAATCACAGTAATTGTTCTTCTACTAGGATGACTGCTTCTCCAATAACCAAGGCAGAACAGGAAGACTTCTGGAAGACAATGTGGCCACCCTACACTATTTTCAGCAGTATATTTACCCGATCCTCTGACACAGTACTAGGAATATGCATATTCCTCAACACAGTCCCAGTTTACCTTGGCTTAACCTCCACACAGTAAATTTCTGAGATCCAGAAAAACATTTTCCCGCTTCAATAAGCAGCAAGAGACAACAGTTAAAGTCCTTTTCCACAGACTTTTCATAAAGGGAACCGCTGGCATGTAATATAACACAAAATATACCACTTAATGACGGCAGTCTTTTTGGTCCATGATACTAAAGAACTGTTCTTAGCTTTAATCAGAGACGGTTAGAAAGTATTCTGGGAAGAGCTCTGGCCTTGAGAACAGTCTACCTTCCTCAGGCATCCGACCTCTAGTAGACAAGAAGTATTCTGTGAATGACCCCATCTCCAGTGCAACAGGGCTCAGACACAAAAAACCTGGCTGCAGATACTTGCCTAGAAACAGCTATGCTAGAGGAAACTGAGCCAGGATGTTGATGGAAACACAAGGGGTTGTGATGGGTACCTCTGCTTGCAGAGAAAAACAAAGTGGCACTAAGCATTTCTATACTTTCTCTTCCCATTTTCTTCACAGGGATCAGATGCAAAATTCCCCTATTCCTTACAGAGAGGAGATAAGGAAGAGAAAAAAGGAAGAAATCTCCAATACCTTGCTGATACAATGAGTTGCATGTCCAACGTAATACAGATTATTTAAGTGACATTTAAAAGTTGCACAGACAAAAAAGCTCGCACTCCCCTTTTGCCTGGACTGGTCCCCTTTCCTGTTTTCATTTGCAATGCACGTTTCAGCTGGAGACACTGCAATTATCTCATGAAAGGGATCACTACTGTGCTCTATTAAAGCACTAACCAAAACACATAACTGGGGCAAGTTCTTTAGAGCAGCAGCTTAATACCGCAAATAGTCTTAGATGAGAATGAGGGAAGCTAGCCTTTACTTCAGGGAAAGTTTGATTAGATGATCTTAAATCTCCCAATCTTCTACATGAACCATGTGACCAAATCATCAGAGCCGTCTTTGAGGACCGTACATCTGAAAATCTCAAGTGTTACTGTTTGGGACAAACCATTTCATTTTTCATTCAGGCCTTTTTGGTTACAAAAAAGGTCAGTAAATAACACAGGAAGAGACTATTTCCTCACCTTTCCCCCTTCCCAAACCTTTCATAACAAGTCAGATACGAGTTATTATTCAAGTGGAGTATGATGACAAGTTATTTTTCACACTCTCCCAGAGTACAAAGGTAATACATACATGAGTAAAGAACTTCTGCATTTCATACTAGAGAGGATCTGCAAGACAAGTTTAGTATTTCTCTCTATTAAGTCACATATTGTTCCCCAAGGCTAAAAAGTTTGTTGGTAGCTAAAAGGCAGATATCTCTTACTTTAAGATACTCTGTCCACATAATTAATTCAGTGACAGATAAAAAGCTATTCACATTTTAACTTGTTATTCAAGTATGTTTCAAATTGGCAAAGCTTAGACAGACATTAGGTAAAGCTCCAGATTTCCTCTTCTGTTGAAATGAACAGTAAAATTGAGATCAACTGGAGCAAGACTGAAGCTAAAGTTATAAAGTAACCTTTAGAAATAGAACAAATAATGTCATAGATATTGGTAGATGGCTAAACAAACTCATAAAAATCTATATATGAGGATAGCATTGCCCTTTCATGCACAGCTTTGAAATAGCACTCCCAAATGGTGAAGAAATACTGCCCCTGCTTGTAAAATTGTTTCGTTTTGGAAAGCTCCAAATGCGACAATCCTCTGCATTTATCTAAATACAACGATCTATCTTGCATGTAAAACTTTTGTCAGATGATCTCTCTCTCCAAAATAACACATAACTTGAGACATCAAAATTTTGGCTATATAAAGGAAGAAAAGAAATGCAGATACTTTCATAAGTTAAGGTGAACCATTATTTCCTATTATTTGTTTTGCAGTCTTTGCACTCATGGAAGTAACTGTAGAGAAACATTTCCTGTAAACTATTTTACTTGAGAGACAATATAACTGAAGAGAGCATGTGCAATGGAAGATGTTTATGAGGAGCTTATATCCAAAAGTTTCTAATAAATTCCTTATGCATTTCCTGAATGCTGACTATAAAAGTGTTGATCTAGCAATAATTTGACTTTTGGCTGTAATAAGATTAATTACAGATAGAAGCTGAAACCATAGAGAAAATGGTCAGTCACAAGCCATTGTCAAGACAGAATTCAGTAACAGTTTTCAGGAATACGTTTAACTTGTTCAAGGACAAGATTCTTACAAAAGCTGGACTGGCTTCTTTTAAGAATGTCTTCGTTTGAGGTAAGACAGAACCAATTTTCTCTTCAGTAATTTTACTTTGCAACTAAGCGTCTTCTAACTGAAGTCTCTGAAATAAATGGCATATTGTCCAGACACTGTTCACTCGCAGAGTAGTAAGACATGATTGTTTCTAATTTATGCCAAGGCATGGTACACAGAGAGGCTCTTGCTTGGTTTTATTGCTATAGCAGCCAAGGGCAGCCAACTTTGTTATTTGCCCCAATGGAGGGTCAGAAGTGGAAAAGCGTAGAGGGGTCACACCTGCGGGGAGGAGCGAACAGGACAGGTGACGCAAAACTGACCAATGGGGTATTCCATCCCATTTGCCTCATGCTTGGTGAGGGACCAAAGGATTAGCTCTCTCTTTCTTCAATAGCCAGCAACCGAGGAGGATTTGGTCTCTTCCTCTGCCTCTCATCCCAATCTGTGCATTCTGGAATCCAGATCTGGAATCCAGTTCCTGTCTGTTACTGAGTCCAGTTTGGGATTTTCCCAGTGCTCGCCAGTGAGGTGATCATCATCGTAGGAGTTCAATACTGGTTTTGTACATATTTTCTTTTTATTAATATTTCATTAGCTTAGTTTCTTCTAAACTCATAAATCTTCCTCGCTCTTCCTCCACTCCTGGAAGGAAGATATTCTCCCTTCTCTGAACAGAGAGAGGTCAGAGAGCATCTGCCGTCTAACCTCAGTGGCCAGTCTGGCCTAAACCATGACAAATTGATTGGCACCCAACATGGGGCATGAGTGGGGCTTGACCAGGGCTCTGATAGATTACCTGAATAGTTAGAATTCCAGCATGCTCAGAAATTAAAACAGGCAGCTCAAATCACCATGACAAAGAAGCCACTGACTGATGGATAATTGGTAGACTAATAAACAGTTGTGTTTTCTTCTATACCATAAGTAAGCTATTGAGTGAATAGCCAATTGCTTCTACAGAATACTTTCATTGTATTTTATACATGTCCTAGCCTCAAAATATTATAAAGAGCTAGTGATCTGTACCTTTGCCACCTCCTTTCTTCTAAAAGCATATACAGTCTCGTAGATGGACACATTCAGAGGAAGTTTATTACCTTTAGAAGCCTTTTTTTTTTTTTTGGCTAAAGCTTTCTTACAACTGTATATCCTCATCCTCCAATTTCTTTTCTCCCTTGCTTCCCCCACTCATTTATGTACTTCCTTTTCCAGCATACCTACACACATACACACACTCACTCACTTCCCTTCAAAACCCGCCTAATAGCATAAGGTAGATCTGGCAATATAAAGAAGGCTTCTGCACACTATCTCAAGTTCTGTGGCTCAGAAGCCAGTCATCATTTGTCTGTATTTTAACCGCATCTGGAAAGAATTAAATCCCATATGACTGCTTAGGGATTATCTAAGGATGATTCTCAGAAATAAGTCTTCTTTTCTAAGTAAACACTAAACAACTGTTGTTTGTCCCCATTTACCTTCTGCAGTGGTTTCTTTCATCCTTGCTTAAATCTTTGTAAAGTCTGTTCAGCGCTACCTAGCTACAACTCTTCACAGTTGTCACCTTCTCACCCTACATTTTAAGGGCCTAGTATATTTTGTAACAGTTGCAACATGCTTCAGAAAAAATGTAAATACATACCAGGATATAACACCAATATCTTTACATTTATGTGACAAGAAAGTGGCCTTGTTACTTTCCTTTGAAGTGAAGCCATTTGTTGAGAATAGGCCTTCAATTAAAGAATAGACCCAACACAAAGTAGTAAAAAAGTATATTTTTTTTTCCACAGAGAATGCTTGCATGTATTGCAGAAAACAAGACCTAATAGGACAGATTATTAAAAGTGTGCAGTTCAAGAATATGTAAACTTCAGTTGCATCCAAATTTTAAGCATGAAGATATAACACCTGTGTAATCTGTCTTCATATACAGAGACTGCAGTTTTGCCCGTGTTTTACAAAATGTAGCCTTTATCTTAAGACTGCCTTTGGTTCCCACTCCACACAGTTAAGGGCAAAAGTCTACACAACAAGCAGGACTTCTGAGTAATGCACATAAAGACTTCTCAGAGTGCAAGTAAAATTGAATTATTAGTAAAATTAAAAAATTGGATACTTACAGCTCAGGCACTCATTTTGTGTTGAATACTTCTGGACTTGCTGTATGCTGGAAAAAAGAAAATTCTTATATAAATACAGCTAACACAAGCATAACTCAGTTATGTTACAAAACATGGTAAATAAAAAGAACAAGAGTTGGCAAGGCCACTTCATACCATGTCAAGGGTCTTACTCACATCTCAGCTGTTGCATACATCCCAACAAACCGAAACACTTTTTCCAAAGACAAAACCCATTAAGAACATTTTGACTAGTATGATTTCCAGAAACACTGATATCTTTACATTAGAAAAAGAAGGAAGCTGGACTTCATTCAGGAATTTAAATAATAGAGACCACAACAGGGCCAGCTGATTTTTTTTCTGCATTGATTTTGATGATTTTTTTCTTTTCCTCCAGAATTGTATTTGAGCAAAGGCATTTTGGTTTAGGGTTTTTTTGGCTTTTGGGGAGGTTTTTTGTGTGTTTGGTTTTGTTTGTTTGTTGGTTTTTTAAATACCAATGATGGTTCCGAAATTTAGAAATTCTTTTGTCAAAAATTAAGTGTATATTTGAGTTGTGAATAAATTTTTGTACTCCTCATTCCCTGCTCTCTTTGCCAGTTAACCATGTGACTTCTTTCTCACACTGAATAACCTACACTTGAAAAAGGTTCCCCACAAACAAAAACTGAAAACTTCCCACAAACATTCTTAAGTCTCAAATGAATCTCTTTAAAAGGTATTCAAAAAAATGTTTACTACAATGCTTACAAATTATATGGATTCTAAGTAGCTGCAACTCAAATGGAGAAAGAAACTTCTTGCAATGTCAATTTTTCAATACACATATGCACATATACTTTTTCTCTTTTTATATACACACATGCTTTTTTTTTTTTCTTTACTTATC
>VZSF01005147.1:355345-408653 GCA_013398295.1 Chionis minor
GGGGCGGGGGAAGGCGGGCCGGCGGGAGGAAGGAGCAGCGGGGCCCGGCCGCGCTTCCCGTGTCCCAGGCCCGGCGCCGCCGGCTCCCGCCTCGGCCCCGGGCGCCGCCGCGACTCCGCTCGTCTCGCCCCCGCAGCGCTGCGTCCCTCCCGCGCGGCGGAGCGGTATTGGCAGCCGGTGAAAGAATTTTGGGGAGTAAAAATACCCGTGAAGCACCAGTAGGTTCTAAGCGGTGCCATTGTCCGCCCCACGTGTAGGCCCTAGCAAGGGTGCGCTTTGCTCGCGTGTTTGACCCGCCCAGGCCGAAAGCGACAAGGTGAGGTAAACAAAGAAGCGAGGTGAAAACTTGGAGCCGGGTCATCGGTGTAACAATTCACCCCGTCCATTTCAGTCCGTAGTGTATAAACCACTTTTTTTTCGAAGAGGACTTAATGACCACTTACACGCGAGGGAGAGGATAATTAACTAGACAGTTTACTAGCAGTGACCTGCTTCCGCTGATGGGTGGTGCTGGTATTAACAACTATGCGTTACCCGTCATGCACGCGGTAGCCTAATTTGTGCAGGGATAGGCAATTGCAGTGTTGAAATAGTGTTAGAGGTGGAAGGCGTGCGGTGAGAAGATACTATACCGAACACGATCAAGTAGAATATTTCTTGTTTCTTACTGAATTCTCTTAAAGGTGTCTGTGTTCTGTAAGAATGAAAAACTGACAACAGTTTTCCACTCAGATAACCTGTGCTGCTCAATATTGCTATGGATTAGACTTATTATGGAATGGAATGTAAAGTTTCCAACTGCCTGCAACAGCAAGAAATCAATCTATATCTTATTGTTACTGAAAGGTCACATGGATGCTCTCTTAATTGATATTTTAACCTGTATAACAGTGTAGGAAAGTGAAAACAAATAGGTAATAGCTTAGTCAAAGGGAGCTAAGAACAGGCTTTAACACTGATTAGTTAAATTAATTTTTATTGAAGTTATAATATAGTCACAGTGTAGACCTTGATTCTAGATCTGTTTCTGATTAAATAAAGCTATCCAAAAGGATAGCTTCCTTTTGGGCCATGGGGAGTCTTAAGAATTGCTCTAAACTGGAATGCTGTTATCAGCAAAGACATGAGTGCTTGCTCTTTTTAAAGATCACCATGCAAGCTCATTTTTTCCTGACTAGATAATGTTATGTAGGTTTTCAGTTTAGTGTTCTGGTTTTTGGGTTTTTTTTCTTGGTTGGACTCCTTAAAATAGATGGAGAAAATCCATTATTATTATAGAATGTGTAGGTTTGTGGAAGATTATGCTTTGTTACTGATGGGTAATTTGTCATTAAGACCTGTGATTTTTGTTCTTTATATGCTTACTGTGGTTTAGAATATTTGGCTTGTAATATCAATGTTCTATTTTTGTTTCATTAGTTCCTTATCAAACTTTATTTCTTGGTTGCATGCAGAAGTACAGAGTATTCCAAGATAATCAGTAAAGAGAAGTAACTGTGGGGATACAAAAAAGTAATTTGATTTGTGCCAGTACAAAATTGAAAGTTGTGATCTCTGCAAAGCTTTGTGTGTAAAGCTCTCAATGTTGTAGTCCTAAAGAGCTAGTTTAGATGCTTGGTTCTACAGAACTAGATCTTTAGAAAAATCCACTCTTAAAAACCAGTGTTTTGGTTGGTTTTTTAATATGTATAATTACAAAAATAAAAGACTGTATGCCATGTAATTTATTAATACCTGTCCCCTGATTGTTACTGGAGAGTGTGGAGTTGGAGTGGGGGAAGAGTTGAGGTCTGTACTACCAAAACCCCAAATTGTAGGGAAAGTCTCTGCCTGTCCTATTATTTGCTTTGATCTCTAAAGTATAAGCAATGCAGGTGAAGTACTGCTGTAGAAAAAGTGATGGTCCTGAGAGTCAAAGTACTGGTCATAAGAAAAAAAGCATTCTGAAAAACCTCTTATTGAGATTGGGCTATACTTATTCCTCCTAATGTTTTAGAATAATGAAATTAAATAAAAGCAATGATCTGTACATTTCTGCACATGTAACTCATATACTTTGTCCACGGTGAGATGAAATCTTCCATTATTGATAGGTAAAGAAGAATAAAATTATTGTGAGGATTGACTGATGAAGTGAATGAGAAGCTGAGGCAGCCATTTTGTTGTTAATGTACTGCTGTGATTGAGGTGAAAGACAAAGTTGAAAGTTAAACTCTTATTGTAGGTGTTGAGTGTGTTCTGTAGAGTAAGTAATTTTAATGGAAGTCCAATGTGATTGTTCCTATGAGTTAATGAAGATAAGCAGGAAAACTAGTTCTATCTATTGTGTGCTATAGCTGTATTAGAATCCAAGTGTAGTTAATTTATGCATATAGCAATGTCAGAATTTTTAATGTATCATTTCAATGTATGACTGAATTCAAAACACTCATTTTCTCAGTTTGCTTTGTTAAGATTTTCTTCCTGAAGATGCTGCTTGAGTTTCTCAGAAAAGAACTGATTAATCAAAATTTAAACTAATTCTGTACCTCTTTCAACTAGGCATACAGAAAGCTGGCCAAGGAATACCACCCTGATAAGAATCCAAATGCAGGGGACAAAGTAAGACTTTTTTTTTTCAACTCTTGAAGTTTCATATTGCAGTAGCATCTAAGGGACCAAATACGGTTGGTGGGGGCTTGCTGTTACAAGTTGTTCAAAAGTAATAATTGTGAGAGGGAACCTTGTCTTGTCTTCTACTTCCCAATCTCAAAATCTACCAGCATGCCTTATGGAAAAAATGCAGCATTTCATTGAGTCAAATTGGTTGAGAAGGTAATGCTAGGTGAAAAACTGCCTTTCTTCGTCAGGCAAGATGATGTCAGCTGGCATTGGCATCTGCATAGGTATTTGGAAAAGATAGTCAGTTTTCCCAGTTTTTCTAACGTGGAAAAATGTATGTGTGGAGGTTCTTGAAACTGCTGCAGCATAAACAAAATTGCATATGTGGGAAGGTTGAATTAGATTTATTATGCTAATATCAATTTTAAAAATGTCAATTAAGTTGACTCAGCTAATTTGCTTTAATAGAACTGAAGTTTTAATGGGTTGCATAGAGGTGAGCAGGGAGGACTATGAAAAGATACTAATTTGTTTCGAGGACAAACACATTAATATGAATTTCAGTAAGTTGTTCAATTGTTAGCGTATTTTAAGTGCCTAACATAGCTTGAAGTCTTTGCCATTAGTGTGTAACTGTATTTTGTTTGTAAGAAAACTATCTTATATTAGGCACAATAAAGAACAAAATCAATGAAGTTTTGCAATAAAATGTTATATTTTATGATAAGCAGTGGCACAACTAAGCCCAAGTTGACTTTTAAGTCTTGCATATTAAAACAAGGGTGGAAAACTGTTCTGTTGTATACCTTCTTAATTGGTTGTTCATGCTGGGCAAGAAACAATAGTAAAATGCTCCCTTAAAGTTCTAAATTGTCATGCACTGTTTTGACTCTGTTCCTCTTCTAGTTCAAAGAAATAAGCTTTGCCTATGAAGTATTGTCAAATCCAGAGAAACGTGAGTTATATGATAGATATGGAGAACAGGGCCTTCGAGAAGGTAGCGGTGGAAGCAGTGGAATGGACGATATTTTCTCCCATATCTTTGGTGGTGGATTGTTCAATTTCATGGGTGGTCAGAGTAGAAGTCGTAATGGTAGAAGAAGAGGAGAAGATATGATGCATCCACTCAAGTGAGTATCGTCATACTGCAATTTGTACTTTCAAGCTTACCCGATCAGTACTTGACTCTGCTAATTTATATTCTTGATGAGCTTCTCAGTTGAGATATTCTGAAGTTTACATCTGCTTTTCAGACTGCGTGTTGTGTGTAGCCCAGAAGGCAGTCATCTTGGGTTATTCTTTGTTAATCTTATAGACTACCTAATACTTTGGTTTGCCTGGCTATTAGCCTGTATACAGTTTATTAGTATTACTGCCTTAGTTTTGCTCCATAATTATGTTTGGAAGTTCTAATCTGAAAAAGTGTTCAATAACCAAGTATTACTCGTTAGCTGGATCCTTAGGAAAGAAGAGGTACTAAGGCTCTGGGAAGACTTAAGTTGACTTGCATTCTTAGTGTAATGCCAGCTGGAACTAAAGCTGAATTGCATAATTAATGGAAAAGTGTGTGTGGCGGGTTTTGTGGGTGTGGATTTTTTGTTTGTTTTTTTTTTTTAAGCCATGCTTGAATATCACATCTAACTGTATTTTGTAGATTTCTGCTTCCAGTCATGACTGGCTTTTTGCCTGATGAGCAGGTCCTTTCTGTGTTCTTAAGTTAAGCTGCGTCTTTCCTGGGGTTGGCAAACTGTGCTTTGTAAAGTCTGTTTAATTCTACATGCTTGCTTAGTTTAGTAGCTAGTACTGCATGCTATATTATTAATTAGCTTTGGTTTTGTTTTTATTTGTAAACACTGATGCCAGGCAACCTTTTCTCAATACACTGAGCTGAAATTTCTGTGCACTTAGAAACCCTTTTAGGAGAAACACTAAATGTGTTCATAAACTTCTGTCAATATATGAAGGTTATTGGAGTTTGATAGTGTATTCAAGGGCTTCTAAAAAAAAATTAATTGAAACATGAATCTAAAGAATTAAGTGGACTTGGGGACATGTTAACCCCTCCCTACTAAACTATCTAAACTGTTATTGGGAGTGGTCAACATGGCTTCACCAAGGAGAAATCATACTTGACCAATCGGATAGCCTTCTATGATGGAATGACTGGCTCGGTAGAGGAGGGGAGAGCAGTGGATGTCGTCTACCTTGACTATGGCAAGGCTTTTGACACTGTCTCCCCTAACATAACAGGTCAGCTTAGGAAGCTTGGGTTAGATGAGTGGATGGCGAGGTGGATTGAGAACTGGCTGAATGGCAGAGCTCAGAGGGTTGTGATCAGCAGCGCAGAGTCTAGTTGGACGCCTGTAGCTAGCGGTGTTCCCCAGGGGTCGGTACTGGGTCCAGTCTTGTTCAGTGTATCCATCAATGCCCTGGATGAGGGGACAGAGTGTGCCCTCAGCAAGGTTGCTGATGACACAAAACCAGGAGGAGTGGCTGACGCACCAGAAGGCTGTGCCGCCATTCAGTGAGACCTGGACAGGCTGGAGAGTTGCATGGAGAGGAACCTAATGGGGTTCAACAAGGGCAAGTGTAGGGTCCTGCACCTCAGGAGGAATAATCTCATGCACTAGTACAGGTTAGGGGCTGACCTGCTGGAAAGCAGCTCTGTAGAGAGGGACCTGGAAGTCCTGGTGAACAGCAAGTTGACCATGAGGCAGCAATGTGTCTTTGTTGTCAAGAAGGCCAATGGTATCCTGGGGCGCATTAAAAAGAGCGTGGGCAGCAGGTGGAGGGAGGTAGTTCTCCCCTTCTACTCTGCCCTGGCGAGGCCCCACCTGGAGCACTGTGTCCAGTTCTGGGCTCCCCAGGTCAAGAAAGGCAGGGAACTGCTGGAGAGAGTCCAGCGGAGGGCTATGGAGATGCTCAGGGGAATGGAGCACCTCTCCTAGGAGGAGAGGCTGAGGGACCTGCGTCTTTTTAGCCTGGAGAAGACTGAGAGGGGAACTCATCAATGCTTACCAATATCTAAAGGCTGGGTGTGAAGAGGATGGGGTCAAACTCTTTTCAGTGGTGCCCAGCAACAGGACAAGGGGCACTGGGCACAAATGGGAACATGGGGAATTCCATGAACATTTGTGAACGTGGGAGAAAACTTGTTTGCTTTGAGGGTGCCAGAGCACTGGAACAGGCTGCCCAGAGAGGTTGTGGAGTCTCCTTCTCTGGAGATACTCAAAACCCGCCTGGACGTGTTCCTGCGCAGCCTGCTGTCGGTGAACCTGCTTTAGCAGGGGGTTGGACTAGCTGATCTCCAAAGGTCCCTTCCAACCCCAACCATTCTGTGATCTCTTGTGGAAAGCCCAATATAGTAGTAAGTATTCTGTATGTATCCTTATGTATGCATGCTATGTAAATATTGTCAGGACTGTCTAGAGAGGTTTGTTTCTCGCCTGCCTGGTAGAACTAAAAAAACCCAATCAACTGTGACTATAATAAAACCTAAAATGCTTGATCAGCTTGTTTCCTGTTAAGAAACACAAGCAATCCTAGCTAGTTTTTTATGATTAAATTACAGCTTTTCTCTGAAACTATGTTCAGGGTTACATGTGTTTATTAATATGTATGGAATAGTTCTTAATGACTCCCTGTGAAAGCTAAAACGGTGCCGTAAAAATCTTATTTTAATAGCAGATTTGGTCATTTTATGAAGACTTGGTTTTCTTTAATTTGTCCTAGGCAAGCATTGTAATTACATGGGGAAAGTAAGTTGTTAAATGATAACCCAGGAGAAATGCTTTATTTTGTAGAGTCTCTTTAGAAGATCTGTATAATGGAAAGACAACTAAACTACAACTTAGCAAGAATGTCCTTTGTAGTGCATGTAATGGGTAAGTTTGTTTATATTTTTGAGTTCTCTGGTTGCTTTGTTGGTATATAGTGTAATGAAGCATCTCCTGTGTCAGATCTTTATCTGTATTTGACTTACTGGAGCCTGCTCTCAGACGAGAAAATTATTGAACTTGAATGATACTGTTCATGGAACTGGAGCTATTCGAGGGCTTTGTTTGGGGGGAGGAGAGAACCTAATTATAATTGGCAGTGCAATTAGGCATGTTAACCTACTGATGTAGGGGTTTTTTTTGTCCTATGTTTCTGAAGAACTTGCTTTTCATGCAACTGGTGCTTTCTATTCTAGGCAGGGAGGGAAGGCTGGAGCCGTTCAGAAATGTAACGCTTGCCGGGGTAGAGGTGTACGTATCATGATCAGACAGCTGGCTCCTGGAATGGTTCAGCAGATGCAGTCTGTATGCTCTGACTGCAATGGAGAAGGTAGGCCAAGCTCTTCTGTGTTACTAAATGCATTTAGTTGGATTCAACCTCCTGGTTAAATCTCAGGAGGAACTTACCCAGGATTGTTTCGCTCTCATCTACTCAGTTGGGTCTCAATCCAATGTCAACATCGAAAAATCATTTTACTTGGAACAACAGTAAGATTTACAGTGTTTAATGTACTGAAAAAAAGCCCGGAAGCTTGAACAGTAGGGATTGTTTTTTAAAAACACTTAGATGGGAATATTACTTACTGGTGTTACTATTGTTGTTAAAGTAAAAACCAAGATTTTGTTGGTTTAGGACTTTTTGTCTTTTTGCAGTCTCCTAATATCCAAGGGCAGGTTTAGATTAAAAATGGAAACCTGAAGTTGCATTTTAACTTCTTCAAATGAAGACGATACCTTTTGCTGAATTTTCTGTGTTAGGGGGAAGAAGTTCAGCACATGATCTGCTCTTCCATGTGATTACTTTTTAGATCCTCTGCAGTTTGCAGGGTAGTAACATCACTTTATAGATGATTTTACTCTTCACAATAGTTGGAAATTAGAGTTGTATTTTGTGAATTGTCAAAACATTTCATAAACGATGATGTCTTTGAACATCTTGTTTTCACAGTTTACATACCTAACCTACGTGTTTAGTAGTTTTCTCTGCATCAAAATGTTATGCTTTGTTTCACAGAAAGGTGGTTTAAGCTGCCAAGTTTAATGTCTTAAGCCAAGTGCCTCTGCTTGTAGCACTTAGAGCAATATTGGAAATAAGTACTGAAATTGTACAGTGCATGTGGCCTAATATTTTGTTGACTCTGTACAAAGACAATAGCTTACTTGAAAAATAAAGAAGAGAATTTAAGCTGTTTTGGCTAGTCATCCTTCAGTTTGCTGGAAGAAGTAATTGCCTTCCTAGAGGTAACAGACAATGTGAAAAACGATTCAATTTCAGAGTATAAAAGTGAAATCTTTTATGTGTCAGAAAACGTTAGCTCCTTTCTGTGTGAAAACCCATATATTCCTCTTGCATGAAACTGATTTGACCAGCTGTCTTCCCCCCCCATTTTGTATGCAAGACTCTAGTTCTACTGGCTGCATTTACATAGTACTCTGTTGTGGTGGAATATTGCAAAATGTGGCTGTCATTGAACACAACCCAGTAATCCTTTTTTCACTGTTGTTAACGGAAGTGGAACTAAGCTTCCTAAATTCATTGAAATAGTTTGAAATTTGTATTCTGACTTTTAAGGGAGGGGAGATGCTTCAGTTTGGTTTTAGCTTCATCCTTTCTGTTACAGCTGTCATCCTCCAGCATAACAAGTAATGGAAAAGTAGGCTTTTTTTTTTAAGAGTAGCAAGTTGAGTGGTAAGGATACTGGTGTCAAATTAAGACTTAAGGAACACTAGGAGCTGTAGACAAAGTCTTGGGTTGTCTTCCTCTAGAGCACTGTTACCTTTCAAAATCCTTGCTAAGACAGCTTGGAAGGTTATGTGTATCTCTGTATTATTCCCCCTGCCTCTTTTTTTTTTTTTTTCTGCGCCCTTTCCTAGCTTGAGTAAATGGAGTCTGGCTTTCCTCTTGTGAGGAATTCATAAAGCAACAAATCACTAGTTGCGTTGCATGTATTCTTCAACCTACTTTAAAATAGGTTTTCGTCAGAAGCAGATGGAATTAGAGGAAATGTCTGAACTCAAAATTTGTCTTTGTTTAGGTGAAGTAATTAATGAAAAAGACCGCTGTAAAAAATGTGAAGGGAAGAAGGTGATCAAAGAGGTAAAAATACTTGAAGTCCATGTAGACAAAGGCATGAAACATGGGCAAAGAATCACGTTCAGTGGAGAAGCAGATCAGGCTCCAGGTGTGGAACCAGGCGATATTGTTCTCTTACTCCAAGAAAAGGAGAATGAGGTAATGCTTTTGAGTTTATATTTTAAATGCCTTTTTATCCTAGTCTTTTAATATTTAAGTGGTATAGATGGCTGTTGTTTTTAAAATAATTCATATAGTTGCAGCTCTGGGAGAGATTGTGAGTAGCTTTTAATAGATTTATAGCAAGTAACATGGCTTTCACGGCGAGCCAGAAAAAACTTTGCAAGTCTGTAGCCAGAGGACATGCAGATTCTGGTGCTTCCTAATACTAATAAACGGTAGCTTTCTCAGGTAAGCTCAGGCTGAATGATGCGCAGTGAAGAGCTGTTCAGGATGTTAACTTCAACCTGCTTTGCTTGTGACACTAACAAAATGCTAGGTGTTGCTTTGTTTCGATGTCTTGTGACATCGCAGAGAACTCCTATTAAAATGCCCAGATGGTGCTTTCTATCTCTGCTACTGTGGTTGTGGAAATGTAACACTGAATGCTGACGTTACTGATTGATTTAACAAACATGATTATTTTATACTAGCTTGCTAAGGCTTATGCTTACTGTATGCTAGAGTATATACACTGCACTTTCTTTTTTGGTGTTAAAACTCCTTTAGGGCAGAGTTGAGATGACTTCTTTTTTTTGAATGCTTTTGTTTAGAAAGGTCAGGTATTACTCTGAAATAAGAAATAGTTTGTGTATTATACTCTGGAAAAAGTGTTGAATGGGGTGGTGGTGGTAAGTTCTGTGACACAAAGAATAGCGTTGGGTACAAATTTAAATTCCAGTCACATATTAAGGATATGTTGGTTATCTGAATATTAGGTACATTGTAAGCTTTTCAAAACTGTGTCAAGGACTGCTAATTTGCCAATCGGTTTTGCATAACTCTTTACATGTTCTTCTCTTCTTTTGTCTGTAGTAGTTGTTGAAACGTGGCATTGCAGTTGATTTTGATTATAGTAAGGGAGAAACAGTCTGGAAGCTTACAGAACAATCAGATGTGCATGATGGCATCAAATTCCAGCTGGTGGATGCTGTGTCTGTTGTAGTCTTCTAATGAACTACGTCTAGTTTTACAGTATTAACAATTCTGAAATACTGTACCTTGTGTCCTAGTGAGCAAAACTAGACTGACTTTAGTGAAGCTTTTATTGTTCTTAAAATTTCCCTCGAGCTGTGAGCCATGGTTTTGCTGGTGGATAAAGCCTACATTTACTCTGATTTAAGAATTCTGAGTGGTATGGCTTAAAGATCAGTCATGACAGCTGTGGACTAATTGATCAAAACCCTGCTGCAGATTAAGTTAGGTGAAGCAGATATGCATGATGACTAGTTCAGTGTTGAGAAACGAAGATGTGGGGTTTTTTGTACTCTGGTGCAGGGGAAGTAGTGTCAAACTGCCCTAAGTTTTGTGTATAGGTTGCTTGTGCACAGCGTCTTGGGGGTAAGAGAGCGCTGCCGCTGCACAGGCGTTCTTGTTTCATTTGGACCTTACATGGTAGTATATAGTGTGGTTTGCCTTGTCTTAGATGATGCTTTCATCAGGCACAAACTTTCCAAGCATATTAAGCTATTTGAATGAACAGAATCAAGTTAACTTTGTACAAAGGCTGTTGCTCTGATGTTGAATTTTCAGAGTAAATAATAATTCTAAATAATTGGTCTTTTGGAGATATGCTTATAGGACCAAAAAGGTATCTCCTGGATTTATTTTTCAGGTGTTCCAGAGGGATGGGAATGACTTGCATATGACGCACAAGATCGGACTTGTTGAAGCACTGTGTGGATTTCAGTTCACATTTAAGCACCTTGATGGACGTCAAATTGTGGTTAAATATCCTCCTGGAAAAGTAATTGAACCAGGTAAGCTTGACTTGATAAGGACTTCTTTGACTATGCTTTTGTGACTCTTGAACGCTTAATTTCATTGTTGTTGTCCTGTTAATTGAACCTAAGCTAGAGAAATGAAGGGAAGCATATGGAGAAAGACGTGCTGAAGTAGCACTCTCCAGCTTAATTTTCTTTGAATTACAGGTTGTGTTCGTGTAGTCAGAGGTGAAGGAATGCCACAGTATCGCAATCCTTTTGAGAAGGGGGATCTTTACATTAAATTTGATGTTCAGTTTCCTGAAAATAACTGGATTAGCCCAGAAAAGCTTTCAGTAAGTAGTTTTTCAAGCATAAATGTGGTGGTCTTACTGGATGGTATATGCAGAGTGTGGGTGTTGTACCTCGCGTGCTTGCTTTCAGTGCTTGAATTTGGATGCAAGTACAGTTGTTCTTTCAACGTTGTTTATGGGCAACACATAACTTGAAAATACCCATTGGAACATGAATTTATGGAATGTGTATTTAAGAACCGTGCAGATATTGGGCAGGCGAGAGTAGGAAGAAGAAATGTTCCTGCTGCTGTGTGGTAAGTTTTCAGAGTGTAACTGTATTGACTGATTGCATTTTTGGTTGATGATATGTGGAGCTGTTGGTTCTCTTTAAGTGTGGTGTCTTCCAGGTGATAGAAACACTTCTGGATATTTTTAAATGAGTGCATTTCAGGGCTTACATCAGCTTAGACTTCTAAACCAAACCTGCTCTGAGAGGGAGTCTTGAAGTTGGGGGAAAGTGCTTATTTTTTTTTTTTTTAGCAGTTGTAGATGCAGTACTGAATACACTTCTTTTTTTGGGGCAGGAACTTGAAGATCTTCTGCCAGCTAGACCAGAATTTCCCAATGTAATTGGTGATGCAGAAGAGGTAGATCTTCAGGAATTTGATACCACTCGTGGTTCAGGTGGTGGCCAGAGACGTGAAGCTTATAACGATAGTTCTGATGAAGAAAGTAGCCATCATGGACCTGGGGTACAGTGTGCCCATCAGTAAACGTTTGTCTAAAAAGTTGCACAAGGATTTTCTTTCAAATTTTGCCTGACTTGTTTTCAACAATCCAGCTGGATTGTATAAGTAATCCAGATGAACCAATGGACATCTATTGCTGTATGTGTAACTTTTAAATTGGTCTATAGTATCTACAGAGTGTAATTTAAACTAACCACAAGCTTACATCTTCATTTTGACTGTGTAGCAAAATAAAGCACTTGAAAGGAAGACGAGACTCCTTTTCACATGGGTTTTAAGTTTGTCCTCGTATCTGTGCTTGATTTTTACCAGTTTTGTGTAGATTTTAAGTTTCATATTTTAAATTCAAATTCTACATTGTAAAGTTTGTGTACAATTTGTCCTGAGGCTTGGTATTTGGCTGCACCTGCATAAGCTGCTACAAGTAGAATAAAGAATTTCATAGCCTGTATCTATCATCTAGATGCATGGTAAATGGGCTTTGCACATAATGGGTTTAGAGCTGACTGGGAACAATGGAAGACTAAATTAGAAGTGGTTGTAAGTTTTTTTCTACCATCTTGTGAACGGTTTCTGAAATTAAATAAAAGCAGTTGGTGTATAATATATTTCTTTTGCCTTGTAACTCTTACTTTTTCAGTGGCTTTAACTATTCTGTGTATGAAGAGACTATGTAGATGGTAGACATTTTATAAATGCAGGGAGGCTGAAGCTGCTTTAAGATTAGGTTGCAGTTAGATGACTTTGTGTGCTGCATATAAAAGTCTTTTCCTGAAATGAGATATGACTAAATGGGCACGGGGAAGGCTGCAGCCGTGTCCCCTTGTATGAAGAAAACGCAAGGATATCTGAGTTCAATCAGAAGATAATAAAAACTTTTAAATGAAGATGATTAAATCCCAAAATAATGGTGCCTTTCTCTTAGCTTTTGATTCCAATCCAAAGCCTGATTCAGCCTGACTTCCTAGTGAAATATTTCCAGGGTTTTTTGGTTTTTTTTAAAAATCTTTGTAAAAATCAACATTATGCCTGGCAACTTGTGGTTGCATTAACACAGTTTGTAAAGAAATTAAGATTAGTATTGTACTTGACAAAAAATTGTGACCTGGAAACATCCTAAATGTAGATGGTTTTATTACTTTTCCAGTAGTTTGCACTTTCTGTTTAACTATTAAGATGTTAAGTTTTCCAGCTTCAGTTCTATTCCCTTGCATATGCTTTTAAATAGTAAAGATACCACAACAAAGCAAAAATGTGACCTTAAATAATTATCAGGTGCAGTTAGTTATCTAAGCATTTTGTTGCAATGTTAAGGAACTGTGCGTGAACTTTGGTTGGTACACTGCTTCTCTAGAGTGAAGTTTCTCTCTGTTGAAGTGAGGAAGTTGAAAGATGCCTCTACTTTTCTTTACAAATCTGAAGTGTGACTTGTTTAATTATTGCTCAGATAGTTGTTGACACTTTACCAATGAGGTTGGAGGGACAGTTTCCATGTGCTTGGGTAGGCATTGGCATTTGAGTGTTGCTGAATATCCTTGTTATAGACTCTAAAACTGAAGCAAGAATAAATACTGTTTGACCTGTATTTCGATATTGACTTCTTATGCAGTGGCATTCTCATCTAGTGAATCTTTATTTTCATTTATTAAAACTTTGGGTTGCTTTTCATGAAGCTGTGGTTACATACTGATCCTTTCTCCTCACTCATTTCTCCAAGAAGTCAGTCATCTTAACCTGTAATACTTAAACAATTAAAATGCCCATGTTCTGCTTTATAGTAACTTTAGGATTTACCTCCTTGGAAAACACGGTGTACTCTAAACTTTTTATCTCCTTACTTTTAATTTGCTTTTTTTGTGGGGGATAGAGGAAAGAAATCATGGTAACTCTTTGGATAGCATGCTGAAGCAGAGGGGAAGTTGATCACTGGATGTAGTGCGAGTTAGTCCAGTTCTGTATCAGGCCTGAGACTGGATTAATTTAGGCTCCTGACAGCAGCACCTTTCAATGAGTGGTGACTTCTTCAGAGTTCCCCTTATTATAGGTATCTCCTGCTTCACAAAGTTACAACGTAGAAAAACTGCATCAATTTACAATCTACACTGACTTGGTTTCAATATTTAAGTTGCAAGTAATATACTACTACAGTTACTAATGCTTTAATAGTTTACTGATGAAGTTTAATGCTTAACATAACTAGTAGTGCTTTAATGGAGCCAATGTGACTGTCCTATGAATAATTAAATAAATGTTAGTTGAGTATTCTCATTAATAAACAGCTGCAGCTTAAGCACTTATGTTAGAGGTGGTACTACAAAGAAATGAGTATTCTGGATGTTGGAGGAGGAAGAAAATGTGACCAGAATGGTATTAGAATAATTTTTTTAGTTTACACTTTTTTTTTATATTCTTTAGTATTGGCCTCAAGAAAGGAAAAAAACCTCTCGAAATTCTTCTAACTTATTTTGTGATGCATCTATTTCTGAAAATACAATGACTAAAATTAACCTGAAGTTGAGTCTCAGGGAGTTTTATGTCTTCAGTGCATTTAATTTACCAAGCTCTTCACTGTGTTAATTTGTAAGATACTGACAATGGTGTGATTCTTGTTCATATAAAAAAAATGAGGCCACGTTCTTTCAAAAAATAGGTTTGTATAGAAGTTAAAAGTGGAAGAAAGATTACTGCTGTTTGAAAAAAATGAAATGTCAGACTTAATATGCAGCTATTTCTTAGCCCTCTAAATAGGAAGTAATAGGAAAATTTTCAGTTATTGACCTGTAATGTTCCACAAAAGCCATAGGCTGATGTAAATATGAAGTTCAAACAATCACTGTAAAGGAGGTGTGGGGCATTTAATTGTATGCCTCTTACCACAGTGAAGAGGAACACTGTAGATATAAAGGGAGGTCCAAAGGTGTCCTACCTTGGTGACAATTTCTAAGAATGACTTCAGGTGATTGAAGAGTCCTTGTGCTTCATTAGAGTGTACACCTGGTGAATTTGCTCTGTTAGTGTGTGCCTAATGCTGGACCTGTTCCAAAAATTCAAAAAACTGCGGCTTTCAGGACTGCATTTCAATTTTGGTTACCATAGTGTAGTATGGGAGTAAACAGGTAAGCCATCGATGTTGAAATGTATGTTTGCCTGCAACTAGCAAAAGCTGATACCCCATTGATGTGATTATCTTGGCAATTTAAGGGAAAATAGGTGTTAATTCAGGTTAAACTACTGAGTTACAGAACTAGCTCCTCATGACTCTTCTGTAGACTTCATGCATAATCTGAATGAGAGGTTTATTCCTGTATTGTCCAGTTACCAAGTGAGAGCATAATCTTAATCCAGGTTTGATAACATTTTAACTTCATGCCTCAGATTTCTTCCCCTTATTTGAAACTTGACTGCTGGGCTGGCATCTCTATCTGGAAAGATGTTAAAAGCCTTTCATGAAAGTTACTTAAAAGTACCCAAGTACTAGAAAATTGGGGTTGACACCACAAATTACAGTAAGTCTGTTAGCATCTCTCACCCCACAAGACTGGAAATAAGTTTTATTCCAGTGTCAGATTCATATGCGCCACCCCAAAACTAAAGTTACTTATGATAAAATGCTATTTAAAATTTTAAGAACTTGCACTTCAGATTAATTCCGGAGTTAGAATGAAGGAGATTGATACTAGACAGACTAAACATGAGTAGCAAACCAACACTACATTCTGATTGTGGCATGCATGGAAGAATAACACTGAGAAGTTCTATACTTATGAATAGTTTTGAAACAAAAAAAACCCCACACTAACCACACCAAGACTCCGATTTAGAGTAGGGGAGTTAAAACTAATTTCCTACCTATAACCTATTATTGTTCATTTTACTGCAAACTGAGGTTAGATGTTAACTAAGCCCTTTTTATGAAGAGTTGGAAAAGCAGAATTATTTCCTTCTGCTTTTGTATCTTTCACAGAGATAGCAGGAATTTAATAATACACATCACACTGTAAGCTTTTATATAAAAAACATTTACTGGACCGTATGCAGCTTTATTAAGACATTATAGACATTCTCTAAACACTTCAGAGGCAGGAAGAGCTGTCACGAATATTCTGTAGTCAGAAGACAATTCCATTAACTCAGTTTAGCTGTTGCCTTTCCACATAGTACAGTCAGCTCACTCTAGGGGGGGGGGAAAATTCATTTTAGTTCAAGCTTCCCAGCAGAACTTGGAAGATGATAGAGAAAAGTCACTGTTGCTAAAGCAAGCAGTGAGCAAGCACTTCCCCCTCAGCTACCTAGAGGCAGGTTCATGCTATGAAATACAAAACACCTTCCAGACCTGTAGCGTAACCTGTACAGCTGCGTTCAAGACTAAATACCTGCAAGACTGTAAACTCTTTAATATTTCTTATGTCTAGATAGATTTCTAGTGCTGCACATTACTTCATCCAAAAGCCCGCATATTCTCCCTTTCAGAAGAGTCAGGCACGCTAACAGTTCTGTTCAATTTCATTCTGCTTCAAAACAATTTACTTCCCTGAACCAAAGGTAAGCCAGCTACTATTCAATTGCAGCAGAGAATTCACAGGAGTATACTTACTCAGCAAGGGACACAGAATAATACATTGTAACAAGGATTGGAACTTAGCTGTGCCTTCGTGAATGAGACAGAGAATGACAGTTTGCTCTCATGGCAGGAGAGACATCAGAGCAAGCTAAAGGGAAGAGTTCATGCTTCTGCTCTCCCCCAGACGATTACCAAACTGTACAAGCTTACTTAAGAGCATTTAATTTTACATGTTATCTGCGTGCAGCAGTTCTCCCCTCCCTGTTCCTCCCTTGCCCTATTCCTCCCTCCAAATTAGGCTTAACCAAAGAAGAGTTAAAGCACTTAGAATTTGCATTTACAACAGCATGTCAACATGAAAACCTAAGACGAGGTGTCTGAATATTTATGTAAGCCTACTAGTTTAAGCTTACCACCAAGTTATGAATATGCTGTACTGTATCTTGATTTAGTAGTTGCACATCAATGTTATGGATGTCTCCACCAGCCGTACAGAGTGTCTAAACATAAAGAGAAACAGTTTTAAGCTAAAAGCTATTCTGAAAGTTTTACTTGCACGGCCAGCTTTTCTGAAAGTCATGTGCTTCCCTGCTACACTGCAAGACTTTAATAACCATTTTTCTTTTTGTTTAGCAGCAACTCATTTAGGGATAACAAGAGCTATTGTTATCAAGACTATTCACAGTTCAGCAACTACTGTTAAGATGAATTTTTTTTTTTTTAAAAGGAGGTTTGATACCTGTCCATCAGCCAGGGGAATGTTTACAAACGGAACAGTTTTATCTTGGGGTACGGATTTACTTCTTGGTAACATGATTTGAACTCTTCTACGGCTAGGTACAGTTCTGGAGACAGTCTGTTGTAGTCCAGTGCTAGAATACAATAAAAAGGTTACTCTGAGGTTGACTTCCTATGCTCTGCAGGAAATTTTCAAGCATGAAGCAAATGCAAGCAGTAGCAAATGTACCTAACAGAAGGGCAGTCATGTTTAAATTTTTCCAGTTCTGCCAGAAGACTACAGGAAATCCAACCAGCAGCAGCATTTACCAGCACCACTAGGTGACATTTTATGACCCTGAAACACGGCAGTAGCCTTCTAGGCCTGTGTTGCAGGCCAGCGAGCAAGCTGACATTTGGACCACTCAGTAACAAGAATATCCACTCTCCAATATCAACAGTGAATGCTTATAGTTTCAGAAAGAGGAAACTTCATGCTGCAGAGCTGAAGATAAGACGTGTGCTGTATCTGTCTACCACAGAGGGAGATACCAAGAAATACCGGAGCTGCTAGCTCTCAGAGGTACAGGGCATGCCTTATGTCACACAAAATTCACAATACTGTTTTTCTTATTCTACTTCACAAATAAGATTTGGGTGTCTTCTGCATGGAAGCAAGCCTCTAAAATTTATAGCAGGCCAAAGTGAAACTAAGCCACTTGCTGCTTTCACGACCCATTTAAGTTACTAATTTTTTCACCCCCTCACTTCAGCTGACAACTTCTGCCAAAACCAAACTCCATAGTGTATGCAGAACAACGATAACTGTCCAATATGCAAAAAACTGATTGCCAGTTTATTTGGTTGGGGTTCTTTGGGGATCTGTTGGTTCTTTGATTTTTGGTGGAGGGTGTTTTTGTGTTTTTGGTTTTTTTTAAAAACAAAACAGTATTGGTGACATTTTAAATCAAGCTTGGGCCCTGAAAATTAGTTTAAGCCATAAACTATTCCTTTAAACAACAGTGGGTGGGAGTAGAATTTATACTCTAAATCTGGGTGGTTTGTTTGCTTTTTTAAACTGGCTTAGTTATGACATCAAATCCTGTACCTCAATAAGAACATCAGTTAATACCCATAATCAAAGCAGGTGTGACTGATTCACACCCCCACTACCAAATTGAGTGGCAGATCATGAAGCTCTATTAACTCTAGCTTTATGATGATTAGTATCTAGTAGCTATTAATGTAGATATATAGTGCCTTTGTATTTAACAAAATTATTTATTAAGAAGCAGCCAAAACCCTCTTACCTTTTAGATAGCTTTGGCATGGCTTTGAAATTTGTGGCACTGCAATCAGAAGCAAGAGACTTAACAGCCTCAGTCCCATTTGCAGAAGATTGACCAGACCTTNTCCCAATTTTTCCTCCTCACCTGCTGTTGAGTTTTAGCTAGCATAAAGACAGACAGCTGGTGAATTACAGAATGTTGAAGTGCTCCATGACAGAGACCCAGTGTATATACATGTGAAAAAGCCCTCCTGAGACAGGCAGGATATAATAGGACCTAAGACCATAGCGGAATGAAAGGATAATTTTTGTTAGCACATAGAAAGCTGGAGTACCCAAGTTGGGTATAATTAAGGGAGCATCCACAGCTTTCCATTTGAGAGTGCAGAAGTTTTTTGGGAAGGTTCTTTTTCAGCAGGAACTCATTTTTCTAGATTACTCCTCAGGGTATTTGTCCTGTATGGTTGACCTGAATCCAGTGAATAATTTTTTCCCAGTTTTGGATTTTAACTCAGTTCACAGAAATCTCAATGACAGCAGTTTACCTCAGTCTTTCCTCTGGTCTCCCTTTTCCCCACACACATTTTGGAAACACTGTAAGGGCATATGTCTTTGGCCCAGTGTTAGTGTACTTGAATAAAAGCAACATTCAAAGACTGAAAAGTTAAGACTTCCCCAGGCAAAGCAGCCTTCTCTAGTTCAATTTTGCTGAGCCAAAAAAATTCCATAATCCCAATTCAAGTAATTCAAGTAATTAAATATGGCTAAGATTTTTTAAAATTCCTTTTAGGCATATTAAACACTGATAAGTACTTTAAGTTGTGTTTCTCCAAATACAATTTGAATGTATCAAAGTAAGTGCCAGTGGGTACAAGCAGGCACACTGGAGCTGTAGGTGTAGCAGGAGCTTCTCAAAAAAGTTTTCATGCAGATATCCACTAATTTTGTAATTCCTTAGACATGACAGTGAGACTCGAATTTGGTCCATGATGACTGTAAGTAGCTCTAAGGTGTTTTTACAAGTGTGTATTTTCCTGCTAATGACGCCTCCCTTTCAGCTATGTATGAGGGCAAAATTATTACAGAACAATTCATTAGTCCTAACAGAGCAACAAAGCTGCTTCCCTTACACATTGTCTTTCATGAAGTATTGTTTGGAAGTCTATACTGATTACAGAGATTCAGAACCGTGCGCTCTTCAGTGAGGGAGAGACAACTACATCCCTTTATCAGCTACAAGTGCTTTTTTGTTCAGGGTTCTCATCTCTACAACGCATCTGATTCAGGTTATGGAAGACATCTTTATCAGATGTATTCTTATTGGCCTCAACTCTCAGCTACTTTATCAAAAAAAAAAAGTTTTATTCAGCATTCACAAGTTCAGGTCAGTTAAATAAGGTATCAAAGGTCAGTCTTCAGTCTTACCTAGAAAGAGGCTTCAGTTTGCTATTTAAACCAGAGGCCAGTGAAACCAACGACTTTGTTTTGGAAACCTGAAAGTGTATATGTAAGACTGCAGTTAAAAGAAGTGGCATTTTAAGGCAAAATTATAGTTATTTTTAGGGAACAACACTGTAAAAACCCCCTGTTGAAAAATAACAGTTAAGCCCCATCATGCTGCCTTTTATACAGTTCTACAAATATATAAGATGGCAAATAGCATTCCAGAGCAAGAGTTTCGTAATGCCAAAACACATTTATTCATACTGAAGTTCTGTACAACCAACTACCTTTCTAATATACACCCTTCCAACTTGTAAGCCCTCTCATAATTAATACCTGTAACTGTGTATAATCTTTTTGTCTTTGTTGTCATCTTGCTACATACGTCAGTGTCTGGCTGAGGCACTGCATTGCACAGACAGACTAAGATGGTAAAAATAATGCACCTGTGCTATCTGGTTTAGAGATCAAGGTGGACAAGAACGCACAATTCATTCAAATATAGAAAACCATGTGTTAAAGCATGGTTAAACATGTGTTGATTTTTCCAAAAAAAATTTCAACCAAAAAAAAAAAAAGTTCCTCAAACTATCAAGACTTATTTATTACCAAGTCAAGAGAGAATGACTATGCCAGTATTTGCAAATCTGTGAATGAGTTACCAGAAGTGGAGATACTACATTTCATTATGAAATTAATTTACTATGTAGTTTAGCCTTGCTTAACTTAAAATATGTTGAATTTAAGCCAACTGATTTTTCAAAAAAAAAAAAAAAAACAAACAAAAAAACCACACCCTGCAGGCCAGTGGCCTGCCCAGTCATGGATCTAGCAGGGCTCCTAGCAGGTCAGAACTGACTAAAACCTTATGTTGTTTGTTCCGAATAAACTTACTTTTTTAGATATTTTTGTTGCAGAAACATGCTTGTCATCTTCATATTCGACAATTGTAGTTACCTTAACTAGAAATATAGTAAGACAAGGAAAATAAAAGCCTCATTAAGAGCACAAAACACCACTTTGAACTCATTTGTTTGAAGCTTATTTACCCACTGACAGCTACGTATCAGTTCTGCAATTCAATGGTCATTCACCTGGGACAGAGTTCAAAGCAAACTATGCATGTTCGTCACAGCGACACTAGATAACCCTTCAACCCCCAGACAAAAGAAAATTACATTTCAGTGGTAGCGTCCTTCTCATTGCATATTTTGGAGTATGAAGAGAAATGGTATTTTCCTTACAAACCTCCATGGGCAGGACATCAAAGGGGAACCAATGAGAAAATAGGGGTGACTTTTCTAGCACTTCTGCTACACTGTAAAGCACTGACAAGTCACTTTTAGATGTGTCTCTTCTCACCATTTTCAATAAATCTGAAAGGCAGGAACTCTTATCTCATGTTTTTAAGTACCTGGACAGTAGGACAGTTTATGATCCTCCACACTGAACACTGAGAGGACCTGTATGTTACACTTCTAGTTGCACACTTTTGTCTCTTGTCCTTCAGGCGTAACATACACTTTACAAATGCTCAGTTCAACCAATGAAAAAAGAAAATTTAAGTAATTCCATTAATATTTAGCTTGGTTCTTGCCTTTTTTGCTGTTGGTCCTCACGAGTTTTGGATTTGGTACATCTTCTAGAGAGCAGTCAATCTAAAGAGATGTTTATCCAACAAGAGAAAGTCAACAGATTTTGCCCACTAAATGTGTATCATCTTACAAAAGTGCATCTTACTGAAAGGGCATAAAAGAAAGTGACAGAAGTAGGATTGGCTAAACACCAGTTTATTTTTTCAGAAACATCTGGATTTCTGCCTGCAAGCGATCCTAAAATGTTAGGTAATGTTCATAGCTGCACCATGGCTGGCTGTCTAGCCGTTTCATATAATTTTCTATTTGAACAGACAGCCAAACAAAATCATTTGTCTGAAGTGTTTACAGCAGGGAGAGAAGACTTCTATTCTGTGAATTGTGATAAAATTTGAAAACAGACACTTACCACTGCAGCATGAAGAGCCACTTCCTCCCCTCCTTGCAAATCTGTAACTCCAGAAAGTGTAACTTGTTTGTATACTATTACTTGCATAATTGTTATCTGCAGATTCTTATCTTATGGGCTATGAACCTGAACACATAATTGAGGATTACAGTTGCTTAGTTAAGCTTAGCTGGCATATATGTTGCATTTGAGCAAGATTCAAGTCTTGTAGAATAGTCACTCGTACAGAACAGCAGTGAAAAAATTCTCAGGCCATTTCAGTATGTTTAATCTTTGAAAGGCTGCTAAGCATAGTCACGCAGTATATAACCTGAATTCAAAGAAGAAAAACTTCTATACATTGTGCTCCTGAAAGCTAAGGCTTTTAGGCAGAAGTTTAAGGAAGATATCAAAATACATACTCAGCAAAGGCTTACAGTAAACTCAAGTTCTTCAAGAGTCTTAGGTTTGATCTTTGTGAAGCCCCTGCAATCTCTAACTCCAATGTAGATTCCAAAAACATCATCTCCCACCAAAACATATATCTGATGCTAACTGTACACCACAGCTTAAACTGCTGCATAAATGCGAGATTAAAATTGAACTTGTTTGCTCATCATCACAGGTAAACAACTAGGTAAGAAAGGCTCGGTAGTAAAAGACTTCAAATTAACAGAAAGACAAAGTAATCTCTGTGGCTGGGATGAACAGATTCAGATGGAAAGAAGTGAAGTTTTTACATACAGAAAATGCCAGACTTGTAATTATTCCTTGCTTCTTCAGGCTTTAAATAAGATGACTTAAGAGCACACATAAAAGAAGGCTCCAGACTCTACACTGTTACCTCCTAATTCTATACCTCGCATTACACAGGTCAGTCTACTTGTTCAAGAGGGCCTACAGAGCACCTGCAGCCTAATGCCACTGCTGCTCAGATGGAAATAGTCAGCAAAGTAAACTTTTTCATAAAGGTCACCAATCTTACAGGTTTTCTGACATTAGCCGGGGGTACACCACGCTGCAACGATGCCTGCACCCCTCACAAAAACAAGGCCACACGCACTTACTAAGCAAATCTTTTCTTCTCATTTTCCTGATGGCAACTGGCATCTTCAGCAGCTCCACCGTGAAGGCCTTCTCAGCTGTTTGCAACAGCGAGTCGAGCTCTTTCTTCATTTCCTGGATGTTTTCCTTGGCTTTAAAACAAAACAGGCATTTATCACCCCTTGCGTTACTCGTGCCCAAGCCAGCCCCAGGGGAACGGGGCGCGGCCAGACGGCTACAGGGGCTGCGGCCAGGCGGCAGGAGGGGGGCCGGGGGCCGCCCCCCCCCGCCCGCCACGGCGGGACTCCCGCCAGGGCCCCCCCCGCCAGCAGCGGCACCCTCCCGGAGCTCTCCTCGCCGGCCGCCGCCGCTTCCCTCCCGCCCCGGGGAGGGGACGGAGACAGCCCCGAGGCCGCGGCCGCCGCCATCGCCGCCCCCCGCCCGGCCCTACCCTGCTGGTCGAAGTCGCTGAGGAAGAGCGCGATGCGCTGATCCTTCTTCTCCTGGCAGAGGGCCCCGCGGTCCGGCTCCACGCCCGAGTCGGTGCTACGCCGCTTGCTCGCCGGCTTCCTCAGGGGCATGGCTGCCACCCCGCCGAACACTGCCGCCGCTCCACGCCCGGGAGGCTTTTGTAAGAGCGGGGGCTGCGGCGGCTGCTGCTGCTGCTGCTGCTGCTGCTGCTTCTTCTTCCTCCTCCTCCTCCTCACGCCCTGGGCCCGGGCGGACACACCCTTCGGGGAGGCGGGAGCGGGTGGCCCCGGCCACCTGTGAGGGGCTGCGGCCTGAGGGGACGGGGCGTCCCGGGAGGCCCTGGTGTGTGGGGCGGGGGTGTCCGGCGGGGGTCTCTCCTGTCAGAAGGGAGGGCGGCAGGGAAGAGAGGAAGGAAGAAAGGAAGGAGGGAGATGGGGGGGAGCGGAGCGGTGAGGTGGCGTCGCCGTCGGCACCCCCGGGATGGGCACCGGCACCGCTGAGGCCCTCGCGTCCTGACAGGAGCCGGTGCTTTGTCCCGGTAGCACAAAATTAACTGTGCTTTTTTTGGTTTTTTTTAATTATTATCATTATTTATTTGTTTATTTATTTATTGTTAATTGGTTTGAAGCAGCCGCTGGTGACCCGGGCACAGGAGGAGCGGCGGTGGGGCGGCTGAGCCCTCCCGTCCCGCGGTGAGTAGTGGCTGGGGCGGCGACTGGGAAACCTTTTCTCAGTGTCGGAGGGACCCTCTTTCAGAGCTGGTTTTAGCTATTTTACCGCTGTTCAGTGCGCAGAATATGCAGTGCTTCAGAGCTAGCAAAGTGAATAACCTGTCCCGCGTGATGCGGGTGGTTACGGGCTGTGTAAACTCTAATCAGGTGAAGGGAGTATTCAATAAACACGTAATAATGTGGAACATTAGCAAAGCATGACTACACCTAGTATTCAATGTATAAAAACATTCCAAGCCATATCCTTAAAAGCAGAATTCCTCACAGAAACTTGTTACCTTACATGCACCCAAATAAAAAATTCACACCAGAGGTATGAGTATCTCAGGTTTTGTACAAAGGATCAAACCTGTATTCTTTATTGACCAAACGCCCGCATAAAAAGGAATTTAGATAATGTTTTAAAACACTAGTGGGTCTCACACAGTGTATGTTGTCAATATTGCAAGCTCCGCGAAGTTAGTAGCTTTATCTGTATGACATGTGACTGGCACAGTGTCCTTATCTACTGATCCAGATGGGACAGCCTACGTCACTCAGAAAAAGCTGTAAAAAATCTGATTGAGAATTCATAATATAACCATTTTATGTAATGTTTCTATAAACAAACAACCGACTCCCCCCAAAAAACAGGTAAGTGTTGCTGCTCCGGGAAACGCTCAAATATCTGATACAAAGAAGAGAATAGCCTGCTTTTGCTTTTTTTAACAATGCTGGCATATGTGTATATATTTAGGGAAGCAGGGCTATCTTCCCTTTCCCTAAACTTCATTTTCTTTTGAATTACCAAACAAGCACCACTGAAGTCATTTCGAGGTGTCACTACAAAAAGACAAGATTGTGTTGCTCTGTAAGTTTAATCTCATACAAGATATGTAAGAAGTTTTTTAAAAAGGACACAACCGACAATACCACACAAAGCCCTCACCAAAGCTTTCAGGTCACAGTTGATAAGCCTTAACTGACTGACTGATCATCTCTATGAAGAAATAAGTCTGGCTTGCTTAACTCTTGGTTACAACTCCTTACATGAAAAGATATGATTAATTACAAGCATAAAACATGCCTAAGACCATCTCTATGTACAGCTCTTGTTGGTAGGGAACAGTTTTGTGGTAATAAGTTTGACAAATTTCAAGTCCATAAACTGGAGTGATGCAGAAATTAATGATCTGGTACACAGATTAAAGTAAATACTACTTAAAATGTGAAGTTAAATGCCTCACAATGCAATCCAGCAAGTGTTGCTTCAGTGACACAGGAAATGGAGAACTATTACGTTCTTTTTTAACATGTGCTTTATTATTTAGAAGTCCCATACATCTGAAGTACCATCATAAGGAGCACCTGTAGGAAAATCAAACCTAGAAGCATGCATTTGAAAGTAAGGATTGTCTGTCATTAGTGAAATATTTCAAAGACATTGAAAATGAGCCTCTTTTCCTAGCTTTACAGGATTGTTCCACAAAAATGCACATTAACATTATCACAGTACATACAAATATTGTGGATGGACAATAGAAATCACCACCCTTCCATATGAGATGCATCAAGAACAAATTGTTATCCCTTATAATGTCAGAAACATAAAAGGCACCATAATAGAATGTTTAGAAAAAACTCAGTTTATGCCATTATATGTTGATTTAAAACTGTAAGAATTGCTGTCCCGACTTAAAACAAAAAGCCTTTCACACCTGTAAATTATCATTAGAAACGTGTAAACCTTTACATTTTTTTCCAGAAGTATCAGGTGCAAATGCAAGGCAAATATAAAATCTATTGACTTACTAGATTACAAATACTACCCCATGAAAAAGCTGTAGTTACAAAAATATAAAAAAATATTCTAACTCCCATTGTTAGATCTTAGCTTCAATCTACACTGCAATATGAGTCCAAAGCCAGATCTGATTTGGACACCTTCCTGGAACAGGAAAATGTCTTATTTTTACATCAATATTCTGGCCTCTTACTTTGAGTTTTGCTTTCTGGATTTGTTTTATTAGTGCATACTAAGGATGCCTAGTGGAGAGTGCTAACAGATAAAAAGTTGTATTTATCAATGGATACTAGCAATGTAAGTGTTCTCAGTCTGCTGTCCTCCAAGAAGTACATTTCTCCAGGGATAAAAGTGTCAATTTTTTTCCCCAAGTCTCCGTAGTAACTTGGTGTAGCAGCATGCCATTTTTATTTATGAATCTGTGACCACTGGCAGGTGGTTGAGAAGTACTAAATTCTTCTCACAGACTTGGGTAAGGAGTTGTGAGAAGCACACCAACTGCTAATGCTGTGTCATACACTAGTAGCTGCTCTTGCAAGGACAATTATTGGCAACATCTCTTGTCTTCTGCACAAAACAGATTGGCACATGCTTTGTCCATATGTTGATTCTCTAGCCCTTGGCTTTAGTAACCTGGATCAGTGGAGGATGTTGAACCAGCTATGAAGGCAGCCTAACAAAGTGCTAGTAGATGTTAAAATGACTTCTAAATAATAGAAAATGACTACTTCTAAATAATAACTTAAAATTAATTACTAGATTAAGCGAGGTACTCTTAATGAATAAACTTTGTAAATGCTGACCATAAGCCTGACAAATGCTAATGCTTTTATGGCTGAATACTGGAAGCTATGTTCCTTCAGTCCTTTATCGGTGCTAGCAGAAGGTGTCCAGCTTCCAACTCTAGAGAAACAGAAGCTTCATCCGCTGTGCGGGGAGACGGGCATAGATGAGGAGAGTAATGCCGCTCTACTCCTAGGTAGTAACCTAGTTTAGCTGGGTTTTAATAAGCACTCGGGATCATTCAGCAAGCAGTATGACTGTGGAAGATTTAAGAGTGAGGTGTATTATTGTTACCTTTATACTTGGTGCAAGACATTTTCCTTTAAATATCTTTTCCTTCATTAGAAACTGCCCCCAGCGTTTCTCCTGGTAACATTTGTCAGTCCTTGCCAGTTCAAGCTGGATTTTGTCCAGTTAACGGGTCTCTCAGTCATGTGGTTCCAAACAAATGTTCTCCATAGATAAAGTGGTTCTGAAATAGTATTGTGTTTGGATTGACAGTACTCACATCTGCTTTGAAACAGTAACTTACTATGTTCCACATAGATAAAAAATGTGAGTTAACAGAAGATTTATGAAGTTGTTACGAGAGGAAGTGTTCAGTGCTCTTAGCTCACGCTGAGATAACGTGTTGAATAGTATGTGAATAAGAAGCTAATATTCCTCATTATGGTTCAGTTTCATAAAAATATGGTTCAAGCAGACACCACGTTAGCTCCTCTGATCAAAAAGGTATTTTTCACTCAGATTATGCTATGATGGCAGGATTTCTTTTTAACAGAAATTCAAAGGTATCTGCACACATCTGCCAAATTTGTTTGTTTTTAAATAAGCACGCTGGACCTACATGCTTAATCAGATTTGGAGAACACTTCATACTTAACAACAACAAAAATTAAACCAAACAATACCTATAATGTAGGCTTTTGAATTTTTTCATAGAATTTTAAGATGGGAAACATTTTCCTAGCTAAACAATTGCTCTTGGCATTTCTGTTTTGTAAAAAAACCCCACACAACAGTAGTAATTTTAATAAGCAACTCCCTTCTCCAACCTATTGAGTCAAAAGTTCACGAATGTAACTTCCAATCAAGGCACAAAATCATTTACTGGCTCTTTCTTCTCACCACTGTCTTCACATTCTCACCTTCCCCTTAAAAAAAAAAGTTGGTGTAACAATGTCTTCTATACTGGACATTAAATTTAATAGTCCAATAAGTTGTAGCAGTATCTGAGATTGGTTCTATCTGTTTTGAATTTAGTTAAATTAGATGAACAGGACATTCTCAGCACGTCTTCGTTCATTTTCTGCATTTGCCTTAAAGGGGAGGGGATGAGGGAGAGAAGCCACAGTAGTTTCATGCATATTTTTCAAGAAACTTTATGTGGAAGTCTTTCACTTTCTCCAGTAGGATCTTCAGCTTCTCTACTGGAGGAAGAATGGTCATTCTGAAAAATAATATTTAAAGGAAGAAAAAAAAAAACAACCCACATTATCTTCAAAACAAACCAAACTGTCCTCTTTGCTCAGATCTGCTTAATCTCAGGATACAGCTAGTAACATGTTAAGTTTACTATCTGTTTTGATGTGATTCTCTTATTTTCTGCATTTATGCTTTAATTGAACTATACTATTAAAATAGAACTATTTGTTACAATTAGTTAATATATAGGAATTCAAAAATTGTTATTTCCTGTTGAGTGATAAAGAAGATTATCAGTAAGAAATAACTCCCCAAAATGGAAACTGAGTTGCTATTATGCCAAATTATAGCCTTTTTTTGAGCTTTAGGGTTGGGGAGTTATGAGTAAATGTACCTTTCTTTTTTAATTGAAAACTTAATTCAGAAACATTAAATCAATGTGACATCTACACTGCAGTTTTTAGTCCTTTTTTTTCCTTCTTATGCATAATCTGAGAATCAAGTTGAGTATGTATGCAAGACTGTATGCAAGACCTACCAAAGAAAAATGTTTTTCCCACACTGGTACAGGAATGGACTCACTCTAGCTTTTTCCTGGAGCTGCATGCACCCAGATATCTAAGATATTTTTGTTGCAGAACTAGCATGGCTAAAGGTACTCTCTGTTATGTTGCTTCAGACCAAACAAGACTAAATTCCTTGATAAATCCCAGCTATCAGTGGCTCAGCTGGAGTAAAGTGCTGTTTATCGGAAGCAAAAGCAATGGACTTTATGTTCGCAATTTTGGTATTAGAAGATTTAGTCCAACATCTTGTTTTAGTAAAGTGAGGAGTTATTCAGCATGTTTAAAGATCAGATTTATTAGGAAGATACTGCAACTTTCATGCAGTTTCTCTATATGGAAACACTTTTATTCCCCCCAGAAGAAAGCAGGGCAATTTTTGTAATGCCTTAGCCAACTTCAAGATTAGAGTATAAGCTATTATTATTGTTTGTATTCATGGAGAAGCCATTTCAAATGTCAGTGTATAAAAATAGAATAAAACTATTTCACAGCAAGCTGTGAAAACACCGTAAAAACCTGAATAGCTCATCTGGCAGACCAGGTCTTTGACATAGGTGTCAGTCCACAGAAAATGTCCAGTAGAAAGTGAGACAACATCAATTGAAATAAAAATCTTATATTTAATCAGAAGAGAAAGTGCTGGGATGGTACTTAGCTTATTACAGTTCATTTGGTTTTAAACAAACAGAAACTGTACCTGAAATGGTAGCTTCCTTCTCTTTGGCCAAATCCACTTCCAGGTACAACACATATTCCGGTCTCTTCCAGAAGTTTCATGCAATAGAACATATCAGGTGCCATTTTGTGAGCCTAAGGGAATGGATGCTTTGGAATTATTGAAGTAGAAATATTTCAAATATATGGAATTTCACGATTGCTTTTATTACCAAAACCTTATCTTACATTATTAGTTTCTTACTCTATTTACTAAAGAAGCTGAAAAACAATAGCTAATGGGACAGTTCACACTGTGACCTAAATACTTCATGGAGGAACAAGACTGAAGAACCTACACAAAACACTGGCTTCAAAAGATAGGTTTTAGATATTTTTGTTTTTCTCCTTGACTTGCTTGTAACTTTTTGTCAAAAGTCTCAAAATTGTACTTACAAAAATCTAAGCCACTGACATTTGACAAAATGAAATTAATTTGTGAGCTGTGTGTTCCAGTTCCGTTGGCAGTTACTATTTTTCCCCCTGAATTGTCTGCTAACTAGAAAGTCCCCTGATTAGTGAGTACGGAAATTCTTAAATACGTTCAGATTATATGCCTAATCAAATAATCAGCTGAAAAAAAGCCCTATTTTTGTCCTCAGCTATGCTGATAAAATTCTCCTTAAAAAAAGAATATTACACATTAGGTAATAGAGCTGTAGTTAGGAACAAACAGACTTGCCATTTAGTAGTACAGCTTACTAACCCAAATGCAAAAAAGTATTGTACAGAAGTAAAATTTGTAAGGGAACCTCACTCTGGCTTTCCCACACTTGCTGAATAGTGGTTCTTTTGCAGGGTCAGTAGCACGTTGACATTCGCATTTCCCGTTGCGCGTGCTGGTCTACCTAACCCAGGCACAGGCAGCAATTTGGAATTTGTACAGGTCCAGCTACTTGCCCACCCTATGACAACCTATTTAACAATAATGTCCTTGGGTAATGTTCTCAACCTGGGAGCCTTACCACTGTGATGAAAGGCTCTGTTTTGTTTCCCTCTCTTAAAATAAACATCATGTTATATTTAAGATCATACGTAGTCAATGAAATACTGCTTTTGTAACAGCATGAGCTTACTCTATCTCTGGAATAAAAATTCATCATTAGAAGTGGCAGGCACAAGTGTGTGAAGGTTAAAATGGATTGGGGTAAAAATGACTGACTGACCTTTGCTTCCTCAATGGCTTTGGAAGGAATAAAGATCTGTGGGAAAGCATACATAGCTCCTTGAAGTGGATTGCAGTGAAATCCTGGTACCTTGTTAAACATGTCTTCTGTTAGTTTGGCTTTTTTGGCAAGATTGTTCAAAACGGATTCCTTCTCCTGTTTAAAAGGAAGGTGTTCAGTTCGACATATTTGAAGTGGTGGTAAAACGCCAGAGAAAACTATGATGCTTCAAGAAGCCTTCCCTGAATTAAGCACTTTTCGGGCTTTGCTGAGCTATTAGAGCAAGAGATGTTCCTAATTCCAGTCATACTTTTAAAGACGGCAATTCAAAAAGGCATTAGCAGGATACAGCTACAAAGTAGATAAAGACTTCTGCAGGTTATAGTCTATCTACATTCTTCCTTTTGAGCATCGACTCTTGGCTATTTTTAGAGACCATGTTAGCTAAACCTTTGATCTGATGCAATACTGTAATTTCTTAAGCCACATTCACTTTCATTTTTGTAAGTGAGAAACTATAAGTATACTTTAATACAAAATACTATGTTGTTCAGTGTCTAGAGGCAATGGATACCTAAGAATAAGGCTGATTTTATAACGGTATTTGAAATTACATTCCAGCTTATATTTTAGGAAAAGCAAATCTTTCTTAGTAAGCCTTTTGTTGTGCTAAACAGAGGAGAAAAGTTGAATTTATCACCAAGAAAGCTGATTTGACAATGCCTTCTGAGCTTTTTTTGGCTCCTAAACAAAGGAACCATAAAAGGAATAAAAAGTATTTTTAAAAGTAGTCATATTGAGTTAATTTAAAATACCCTGCATAGTTCTGTAAATTGGTGTTATTACAGGATTGTCTGAGAAGAAAGGAAAGAATTCTGGTCTCAGCGCATATTTTGAGTTCACAGTATTTAGGATAGGTTTAGGAAATGTGCAAAAGAACAAGGACGTTATTGCTGACCTTTATGAACTGTGAATAAGATTCTTCTCCAGGTATTGGAGGATTCACTACAATATCCATTGCTGCTTGTCCTGAGACTGGAGGACAAAGGCGAACAGAAAGCAGCTTAACAAGCTGTCCTTTGATTTCTGGGTGCAAGTTAATGACCTCCATGTAACCTCCTCTGTAGCCACATCTGTGATTGAAGTGAACAGAAAAGATCGGTTAACCTCAAGTGTATAAATACTGGAAAAGCAATGAAAATCAACAGCAGAAGTGGAAAGACGATTAATGAGAATCTTACGATATGTAACATACAGGTTGTTAAAACAGCTGCTATACTGATAATGTTTTAAGATGGAGCTAATCGATATGTCATTAAGCCCTAGTATCCCATACGGAGAAAATCATATACATGCTGCTTCCCTGTTAGGAGAGTTAACGACTAACTCGGGTTGTTTGCTCTTCAGAACAAGAGCATATGGCTGTAGCAGCATTCATTTAATCAGAAAATTCTTTTTCTTCCAACTCTTCCTCCCCAAAGCAACCAAACCCAAACATTTGTGAAATCAATCATCCCAGTGATTCCTGAGCTGTTCCCTTGAATGTTGGAGACTGTGTTTTCTTTTATCACAGGTCCAGTTTAGGACTGTAGGATTTCACCTTTGTGGAACTGAGGCATTAGGTGTCTGAAATAAATAGACTTATTATTCGGTACTTTGAAAATCACTGAGCTAATCCCTTACTCTGTGCCTTAAATGCTTGTTTCCCTCTTCTTGACAGTTTTTACTTAAAATTAATAGAAGACAGAGGATTACTTCAGGTCACTAACATGAAACGGCTGTCCCACCAGATTAATGAGGAAGATGAAATAAAAAAAACTAAAGCAGACTTACTCGCCCATGTATCCCTTAGAGGTGGAGTGAAAAGAAGCCAGCTCAACATAGTTATAGTACTCGGGTCCCATCTCATACAGAATCTTTTTGAAAGAATGAAACTGGCATCCTTCAGAGTACACATTGTCCTGGTAAACCTGAACAGTCAGAAGACATTAATGTGCTCTGTTCCCCCAACTAAGGATAAAAGATGGCCTTTTAGAGAGCCAGTGGTCACACTTGAAACTTAAAGCCGTTAGAAGACACAAGGTTCTTTGTTTAATAATAGTTACTGTAATGATACATTTTATCTCATGTGGCAATAGTTAATAGTTTAGCCTTTGGAAGAACAGTGAGCTTCTTTGTATAATTTAACCTTTACTTGTATGTTTAAATTGATTTTCCCTCTGTTTCTTTCATTTGAAGTGGTCCGAGTATCACACAGGTTTTGAGGTGAGTTCCAGCAAAGTTTTTCCTTGTGTCTCCTTGCTTGAGTCCCCTACACTTTCTCTCTAGTTAAAATCCAGATCAAGCCACCTCTCATATTAATCCTCTGATACTAAGAATCTTGCATGTTTGCTGAGGTCTTAATATGATAGTAGAGATTCTTGTTCCCTGTACTTAAAAAACACCAATACCACACACGGAACAAAATTACACCTCATATGCGTACTCTTAGCTGTGCTTTTGAGAGAATAGAGTATTGTATTACCTCATCAGCCAGAAGAAAAAGTTTCTCTTCCCAAGCGAAGTGTATCACATCTTCAATGCACTTTCTGTTTTGCACCTGTCCTATGGTTTGATTTGTAAAGCAAGAAGAAAGTTAGTGGAGCATATCTATACAAATCTTTTCTCCCAGACCCAGTGAGACTACTGGTTTTTCAGTAAGATATCCCTCTTCCTCAGAAAAGTGCTATTGAATTTCAGAATTCAGTTCACTGCGTGTGAAATTAAAGAACAGTTTTGGAGGAATTTATAAGGTAACTTATAGTTACCTTAGTTACAAGGTTACCTATATAGTATAGTTACCTAAGTTACAAGGTAACTTAGTCCATCTCAAGCGAAGGAAGTGTGAGATACAGTAATCAATCAGTAACTTAGTAAGAGTGCTCTGTGTATAAATGGTCATTTGAAATACTCACATGCATGATGGTTAAGTGGGAGCTAGTTTCTCACTAATCAACCTCAACTACTCAAAACCCCAAATATTTCCGAGGGAGGCAGTGGTTACCACTGAGTTCAGAGTGTATCTGTAGTCATTGCCTCTAAGAGGCAAGAGGCTACAGGCCATGTCAGAGACAAAGTCTTTGACAAAGACCAAAAATGACTGAAAGTCATTCCCCAAGTCTGCAAAAATTCAGTGGAAGCAGTGGCTCCAAATGGGATCCAGTGAGGTGAACCTGCTGCCTCCTCTGTTCCCAAATTCCTGGAGTTCCATAATACCAAAAGTAAGTTTGTAAAAGCATGACATACTGTCCTTTCTAGAGCACTGATGTCTAGAATTCAGCTTTACGTATTTGATATGTATTTAGGATTTGACTGTAATGTCAAATGAATGAAATAGGGAAAAAAATTGGTCTTAAACCCCATCCATTAAACAAAATTGTTATAGACCTGTGGGATTTCCGGGGTTGATGATGCAGAGGACTTTTGGATTGCAATATGCCTTAGCTTCATTCAAGGAACGGCGAAGTTCATTCACATCTAGAGCCCAGCAATTTTCTTCATCCAAATAGTAGTTCACTTGGATAGCATCTAGTTCAGATATGGCTGCTGAATATAAGGGGTATTGTGGTATAGGGATCATCACTCCTGTTCGGGATTTTCCACCTCCTGAGACCAGGATCTTTAAAATTGTCTGGGGAAAAATTAGGAATTTAAAAAAAAAAAAAAGTCACATCCCATAATTAATAGCATACTCTAAAATAATTTACTGATCTTCCTTCTTAAAAAATCTAGAGTTAAGGTAGATTTCTATTCTAGAAGCATACAGTCCTTTTCTCATATCAAAGGGCATTTATTTCTTTCAAGTTAAGTTACTGGCTCAGGGAGGGTGGTCTAACTCAGCTTAACGGAATTCCTCTGCATGTCACGGCTTCTAAAGATCATGTCTGATCGGCTGCAAAATTTAGGAAAAACATTTGAGCGCAATGTTAGAAGGAAAGTTGGAAAGACGAATATCAAGGTCATGATTTTTCTGCTGTGCCCAGTTGTAAGCAAAGAAGCATCATCTAGTTGTTTCCATTTGTTTTATCTCACTGAACACAAGAGGCCAATAAATAAAACGAGAAATTAGAGCTGGGGCCTGTGGAGGTTCTCCTTTGGAACAGAGACATGTTTTAAATTAGGAGCAATTGTGGCCATGTGGGAACAAAGATAGAGACTCACGTGATGGTTTCATTTTCAAGTAATAGAAGCAACCAAATTTCTGCATGTGCTTGGGATGGAAGTCTAACGTATCACATGTAGTTTATGCCCAGAAGACACAGACAGAAATGTAATGCTTGTGCTAAGGTCAGTCCAGAGGATTTACCTGGCTCTCTGTGTGTGTCTATGTGAGACTTTTTATATGTGAATTAAATAAAAGAGTGCATTTGGTATAGGAAGTGGAGAGATTTCTTGCCTTTATTATCAACGGAGAACTCTGAAGTACATGTGCAATCAAAGCAAGCATCCTTAGCAACATGTAACTGATAGTGTAAAAACTAAAATATCTCTTCAGATATAAAAGCAGTATCCTTTAAGTTTCTGGTTGGTTCTAGAACAAAATCTACCTTTCTGTGCCTCTCATCACATAGTAACTCATACTAACATTTCTGTGCCTCTCATCACATACTAACTCAGCTGCTAAGCTCATGATTTATAATCAATATAATTTTGTACCCACCACTAGTTTACAAATACCAAGCATCCAAAATGTATAATCAGGACTAAATGCAAATTTTAAAACTCTTTAACACCCTCTGTCTCCCAAGTTATGAAAGAATAGTAGTTTTGTCCTTGGAAGTGCCAAATAATGAGACTCATTGTACTGCTGACGTTTAATCTCTGGTGAAATCAAATAAGCATGGTACAGATTTGATATGCTACGCTGCCTTTCCTGACAAGCTGCCAGTGTAACACTTGGCATCATAAACTCTGGAAAGCCAATTCACTGAAGACATCTGGAGAATTGTTCATGTCGGAACATTGTCATTCTGAACTCTGTCACTAGATGTCATGTTAAAAAAAACCCTTTTAGAAACAAGTGATTAAAGTCTGCTTTAATAAAAGCACGGAAATGCTGGTTGTTGTAGTATCAGTAAATGTGTTTGTGTAAAGGAAAAATCTAATAGGTATTTATTCCTATCTTAACTGAGGACTCTCTGAACGTTGGTTGAAGCAAATACTTGAAGTTTTTCCCAAACAAGCTGGCTACTGAAATAGATCTTTGGGATTTTCACTGGCATTAATCTGCATTAGTGAAGAGTTTACTAGGAAGAAGAGTTGCTGAGGCTTCTCACCTCTGAGGTTGCTCCCTCTTCTCTGTGCCACTGATTCATGCCTCCTAATCTTCAGTGCTTATGTATCTTAACCGCTGACGACACCATTATTCAGGCTGAATCTCCTAAATTTACATTTAGGCACCTAGGTAATTTATACTACCTTTACAAAAGGTAGAAGTTAACGTATATTAAGAGTCTTTGTCTCCATGCACCTGTTTCTTGGCTGGCATCTTAGATCCATGTAGCTGGGTGTATTGGATATCCACTGAGTGTGAGTATCTCTTACATCAAACACCCAGAAGTCTGTGAGACCTGATGTTCAACAGAGATCTGCATTTACAAAGATAACTGATAAATTAACATTTATACCAAGAAGAGCGAAGTTTAATTTTAACACTTACAGCAATACCATCACTTGCCCCAGTGGTAAGATAAATGTTATCTGGGTCTGCAGGAACCCCTCCATCTCTTCTTTCGATATATGAAGCAACATCTTCACGGATGCAGTTTATACCTTGACTGGCACTGTAAGATCCTGTGAAAAATAGAGAACAAGAAGAGAATTGAGTACAATGAACATCCAATTTTCTGTTTGTTAGCAGAACAAACAGTTCTGTTTTGTATAGTATTGTATAAAGTAGTTTGTATATATGAGGGCTTTGGATCCCCAGGATTGGGGTTTTTTTCAAGGAGTAGGAAAGGGAGTTGGTTTGTTCATAAAGCAAAAGAAGTAATTTGGAATTAGACAAATATAGTAAGTATCACTAAAATATAAAAATAATATACTGGATTGGTAAAAAGTAGGATTTAGAGGCTACTTTGCAAACTGGGACAGCAATCCCATTTTAACTATCTCCCAGTTGCTTTCTTTATGTTGAAAACTACTTCAGAATGTCAACCAGCACCTATTTAAGTAATGGGAACAAGGAACAGAGGTAGTATGTGCAATAGAAAGGAAAGTAACAAGACAATATGAAAGTAATATAATACCATTTTCTCCCAGACTGAAACCCAAAAAATCCTGAACTGCTTCTCTCCCCCCCGCCCCCAACATCTCCCACAGCCACTGTTCAGTGACTTGTAGCAGAAACATCTAGGATCCTCAGGTGCAGTTTACAGAGCGCAACTAATAATCTTAAATAAAGTAAGATACTAGATGCCTGTGTGCATCATTGCTGACTATGTGCAACAAATAAAGAGTAAAAAGAAGCTTAAGTGAGGAATGGATACAAGCTATGAAGCCTAAGATGGATGGACAATGAAGTGACAAGTGTATATCTAATTTAGAACACTGTCATGAAGCTGCAGAACCTTCTTTGCTTGTTGGGTGGAGTGGAATAATTGTGCCTGACTTAACTCTTATCTCTAAGTTACATGCTAGTAGGCTGCCTGATAACTCTTCTGTGAAAGCATAATTTATAGAGACGAAGAACCTTTGCAAATACTGCACAATTGCATGGGACAAAATGGTTATTCAGGGCATAAAGTTCCCTGATGTCCTAAACATTTACTTTTAGAGGACTAAAAGTTATTATGAGGTCTACATGCGGGTCTTTGCCCACAGTGAGGAAGCTGTTGTCAAAGTAGGAGAACAAACCTAAGCTGTCACTCTGTCTTGTGCTCCATTGAGGGCTGAGTCCCATGACTCAGTGAGGATATACAGAAGACCTGAATTCAATTTTCAGGTCTTCTACACTTAATTGTATTCATTTGACAATTTTGACTAGAACCCATCTGTTTGCACTATGGCATGCAAATAAATAAACCCAACACAAAAAGCTGCACATGCTTATCTTAGATATTCTATCTATAGGAGAGGGGTAAATTTCTTAACTGCCTGGAACGATATAACAGTTATCCCCCATGCAAAGTAAGTGATATCAAAGGAATCCCAAGGTATTCCAGAGGACATATCTGGGCCTCCATACATGATCTGGGAGTAGCAAGACTCAATACTATGGGTAGGGGTTTGCCAAATGAACATTCATTGGAAGTGAAGTTATTCTAGTTCATATCCAGAGGTCGAGACATTCATATTAACTTTGCAATTAATACGTTTAAATAGGCCAGTATAGATGTGGGTACAACGCTTCAAATAGCTTGAACAGAAGTAGTGAAGCCAATTCTGTGTTGGATTGACGAATTTTTTGAAAATAAGGTTTTATTAGAACACAACACAGCACTTGAAGCTACCTGGAGGGATCAGTTTTCGACCTTTGCTTTTTCCCAAAAAAGCCAGTTTCTCCTTTTCAGCCATGAAGGGTACAGCAGTAAATTGTCAGACTACCAACAAAGTGAGAGGAGAAACTTCCATTCAGCTCCACATCCACTTGCCTCAGACTGCGTGTTTATGGAGCGCTGTACAAAGGCTGATGAGCAACTGAGGTTAAGAGAAGGGGCTGATACACGATAGTGGACACAGGGAGGGTGGGGAGAAGGCATAAACCAGCACAGCAGATCAGTAAGGTCCACAGTGGTTTTAGTTTTCAGGAATTTAGAGGGACTTGGTATGTACTTCTTGGTACATACCGTATCAGGAGAAAAGTCACTTAGACTCCAGTTACTTACAGAACTTCGATTTACCCACAGAAATTAAAAGATGGTGATTCAGAATTACCATCTTATTTGAATTACAACTGTTTCAGGCCTACTTCCTCGGTGTCTACTGAGCTAGTGCAAATTACTTGAAATATGTTATTGTCTGCTGAAAAGGGGATTTTGTACAGAGTCAATATATTTCTGAAATATCATGCAAAGCTGAATTCCTTTCATTTTACTCCAGCATGGGGCCAAGACCCAGCATTCTGAGAATTCTCACCATGTCCCTGAGTTTGAAAATCACTACAAAGAAAGATTGAGGCAAAACTCTAATGTATCCTCAGTAACTCTTACATGACAACTAGTACTAGTGAATTAATTGTTCCAAAGTAAGACAGGAAAGGAATTAATGGAGCTAGAGGAACTTATCAGTTTTGATAAATGTGTTTTTAATGTTCTACATATAGAAACAAAACCAATGCAAAAAAGGTGAAGATAAAATACAGTCTGTATTAGGCTGCATTGATAGGAATAGTCCAAGGCTGAAATACTGCTAACGCAACCACTTCTTAGGTTTTGTTTATTTTATTACGTTTCACAGCACCTACTCTCAAAATATGCCAGTGCAAATAGGCATTGCAATCACAAAGATTAAGAAATATGCCGGTTACTCTAATACGTACTCTGCAATGTCAACTGTTAGCCTTCCTGAAAGAAGGTAATTAAGTGTGCCAGATTCTTTGCCATACCCAGCAGCTGTAACACTATCTGCAGAGTAGAAATTCTAGTGGCATTTCCCAGGTACAAATAGGAAGTACAGTTGCTAGATGATAAAGAATTTGTCTCTTCCATTTCCTCTCTACTGAATATGCGAAGTTTGTAGTTATTTGTGTGTATATTATATGTATATTCTTGCAGGAACAGTGGCTAAAGAATAGAGTTCTTTAGTTCTTTCAAGGGTTATTTTACCTTGGAGAAATAGGGGTTTGACATTTTCGGTTAAAACTATCTCAACTAAGTAAAAAGATACCACCTTTCAGCTGTGTAGCTTTCCCTTTGCAGAGCGTTATTGCCTTGGTACCTGAGTTTCTGATACCCCAGCTCATATCCCGACAAATGTACTAGGACTAACAGTTCAGGATTAAGATACAGGACATATCTGATACAGGCTGATCTGATCCTGAACCGGATAAGCTGAGATGGACATATATTGTTTGTTGATGCCATCGTTTCAGGGGCAGTAGACTCCTTGGCAGAGAAACATCTAGAGATGATAGAATTGTAAACAGCCCCAACTAAACTTAGCAGGAGACGTAGCTGTCATAGCCCATGATTAACAAATGTCATAAGAACAGTAACAAAGCTTCACTAGTACTCTCTGCTGCTTACTTTTCTAATACAAAAAAGCTCAGCGTTCTGTTTAGGGTTATGCCTAGATGTTTTTCTGGTGACAAGGGCTCCATAACTGTATAATCCTCATCTTGTCCTCTTCTGTGACAAAACTTATCAAAAATTTGCATTATTAGTCACTGCTTATCAGTAGGCCACACCATGAACTCTTCCGCTATCATTATGCCCTAGGCCATATCCCATTTGACTTGTAATCATATGAAATGCAATTAAGAAATTTCAGCACTGCAGATATTGAAATTACTTTTGTTGATTCTAATACCAACAGGGGCAACTGAAACAGACGCTTACCTAAGCTGTTTCCTCCACAACCCTGCAAGATCCGTCTGGCTCGCTTTTTGGCATCTTCTGGAAAACTTGGGCTGTCCAACAGGTTTGGGTAAGTACACAGTGCCACCACCTAGAGAGACAAGAAAATGTAAATTGGACAGTTATATTACCATCTTATTTTAAGTTGGTAATATTGCTGTTAACTTTCCTTAGAAATGAAGATCACAAATACTCGCTCATTTAAAACAAAGGTTATTGATGAAGAGTTTGCAGTTGTTTTTCTAAAGATAGTGCTTACAGAAGTGAAGAAATCTTAGTGGGTTCCAAGTTTTACGGATAAAAACAGTTACAGAATTATTAACCATTTGTATTACAGACAGTGAAGATTGGAGGATTGAAGTGAGCTATGTATAGTGCAAACACAGTAAAACACAGTTAATTATTCATATGTTATCTCTAAACAGCTCTGTCCTCCACTCTTTGTGTATTACTAGCCCACTTTAATGACAAGAAGTGAAGAGTTTAAATATGGAGCGGAACTGAGAACTATGATCAAATTTTGAAGTCCCAGTTGCATGTTCTAATAATCCTTCCCAAAAATAACTTATAGTTATTACTAATTTGAATTTGTGAAAAATATTTAATTAAAAAAGAAGTCATGATATAGAACATAGTAAAAGTGGAAAGATGACCTAGCAGAATTAAGTTTATGAAGGAATGTAAGACACAAAGAATCTAGAGGTCTTGCTTGAGATCAGCTTAATTTGTTGCAGTCTCTCTCTCATTTTTATGCTTACATGGTATAATATGGATAGGCTGTTGTCATCTTGTGGGACAATGACTAAAGAATTAATCCATGTGTGCACACAGTCTCGGAGAGAATGGAACTCCGTTTACCCAGTATTTTCTTAATAACATTGGATCTGAATAATCTGTTAGAAGCTCTGGTCTTCTTAGTTTGCGGTATAGCTCAATTTTATAATCCCATCATCTGGGATTACAATTTGATACAGCTTCAGTTTGTCCTGGAACTCTCTGAATGTACATTATTGTAGACTGAGCATTTTATGTGTGTGTGTAAGGCATGCTCAGTAAATAGCATAATACTAGTTTTAAACCTTGCTTGTGCTTTAGGAATAATATACAAATCTGGAATCTGTTGTCGTCTTTCCTAAAAGTTAACCTACCAATTAGCTTGCCCAGAGGTACAATGTGCAAAATCAGCAACAGTATGACTATTTGTAACCAACTGTGTGCAGATCTTAAAGTATACTGTCAGATGAAGAAAGGCATTTGCTTTTTTCTTTGGGGACAACCACTTCATTTTTTGAAGTGCATTATTGATAATAAATGTGCTAACTGATAACATAGGAGAAGTGGCAGGTGAAAGTATGGATGGGAATGATCTGAAAAGTAAGCAAAGCTACTGTGTTGAACTAGAACACTCATCAAGCAAGGTATAGAACTTTGTCTCAGAAATCTAAATTTGTAATTCTTTATGAAAGAACTATTTTAAGTCTAAGTGCATCTAGGGAATAATTTATACTAATATACACATCAGATAGTTTTTAAGGGATTCTTGGTAATCTAATAAAAAATCAAGAATAATATTTTATAATATTCTTACCTGACGGAGGAAGGTGATTGGCCTCTGTCCCATTGCATGTGCATCTCCAATGTTGGCTTTAATTACTTCAGTAAAAGGTTTTTTGATTCCCTAAAAAGAGATAATTCACAATGTATTGTTAGGGCTGAAGCAGATGATAAGGAATTCTTTTTTGGTGTCTGTCATATGGCTGTAACTAAACAGTGCCCAATCTCAGAACAGATACAGTGCTTAATGTAAACTTTAATGCATTTCTCATACAATACTGCCAGTGAATCTTAAATGCTTTACAGAAATGATGCTGTGACACATTTTTAAATGATAGGCTGGCTTTTTTTGTATGCTAGCTACAAGTAAGAGATTGACTTGCCTGGAAACTACACATAGAAGTAGAAAAGATGAAAAAGAGGCATTTTGAATTGTCAACATTAAAGCAACTTGTCTGACACAATTAAGGGAGGGAGGGATCATTCAAGAAGCTAAAAAGATTTGAGGACATGTGAGAAATCCACCAATAAAAGAAACCTCTGACCTTTAGTACTTTTTAGAGTAAAAAGAGTAAATATACTGCTTGCATATTTATCTTCTATTTAGATGAAATATTCATTGTGTGATGATTCCACTTTTCCATATACAGATGTTTGACAAAGTATATCATAGTGAGGCTCTATATGGTAAACAGCAAAAGTGCTACCATGAATATTTAAAAGCTTCCTAATCTCTGAAATCTGAACAGACAGCCATTTTTCCTGTGAGGAACTGAATACATCATGAGAATGGAGGGAAAACAGTTGATGAATGCTAATTAGCAATCACAGCTCTTTAAAAAGCAAAATAAAATAAGGGGAAAAGAGGCAAGCAACTGACTGGTGGAAAAAAAATCATCACTGATGTAAATCTAAAAGATTAACTGAAAGTAAAGGCCAACATTACAAGAAGAATAAATGAGGTAGGCAAGAAAAAATTTATAACTTTTCTAAAATGTATATTTAAGTATGAGAGATAGTAGAAAGGCCTTCTAACAGTGGCAGAATTTTAACATGGACAAATGAACTGCAGAATTAGACCCATTAATTTGGTGTACAAAATTACACATAACAACGTGCTCTGGCTGGGGGCTGAACTCACAAAGCCTCTTCCTGGCCCATGTATTTACAGCAAGTTATTGGCTTTGGATATAGAATATGTGGCTGGCAAGCCTTAACTAATTTTTGCTTTTCTACCATGGATTATGTGTGGGACATCAATGACAGACCAGAACCCAGATGTGCAAAGATAACAATGACCAAAATATTAGTAGTCACCAGGGGTACAAATTCCCAGGTATGCTGAGATTTGGAGGTTTACAGCTGTGTGATGTGGCTGAGAGGTTAAGTGATAATGTGATTCAAATCCCCATTGCAGATCCACTCCATCATATAACTGACAGTATTTAGGTTTTTCTATTGAAAATAAATAGGTAGTTATAAATGGCATTAAAACAAGACAATTGGACTTATGTGATCCTGACTCAAAAAGGTCAACTTTATATGGCCTGAAATTTAGCAGGAATTGGAAAAAAAAAAAGCAAATTACTTAAAATAATTGAAAGTGACAGACTGACTTCATCAAGTCATTTGCTTTATGTTTCCTGATCTGAGTCCTAAGTAAGACTTGTATTTCAACCTTAAATAAAGAATTAGGAGTAGGGATGCCAGATAAAGATTACAGGTATCTGAAGCTGAAGCTTAGCAATTTATGAGAAATGCAAACAGCTTGAAATAGGTTGTCTTCAAAGTATTTGGGGTCCACTGATAACACAACATTATTTCATTCTAATTTACAAATAAGCAGGAAAAGAAAGACGCATGGAGATGGAGAACAAATTAAGTTTGCGAGAAATTAGGAAAAATTTTCACAAATTTTGATTGCATTTAGTCCTTGTTGCAGTGAATTGAATCAGTCTCACTAGAGTTGCACAGTAATACAAATTTGTTAAAGAATAAGGGATGCCTTAAGTTAGACAGTCTAAAAAAACATAGCAGTTCTCGGCAATAAGATGAAACAGAAATACCCTGGTTTACCAGTTAAAAAATATAACAAACAACCCCCTTAACAACATAAATGTATTTATGTTGGACAAATTAGATGGCTTTTGCTCTCAAATACTATTGTGATCTGCAATAAAAAATAGTGAAATGCTGAAAGGTAGCCTGCATTTCATAATGAACCTTTGGAGTTTCTGTAGTGATACAAACTTGACAACAAAGGTGACAGACCTTTTTGGTGTCTGCATCAGGTTTATTGTAAATAATGTCATAGCTTATTAGCATCGATATCATCCAGATCTCTGCTAGTGCCAAACTCAGTGTTTCTGCCATCACTGCCTTTGGGCATCAGCTGCAAGTATATAATCATCACCTACTCCATAAACCCCACGCTACTTTTGCTACTAAAATGACTGATCTGGAGAAAATAGCAAAACATACATAACAGTTATCTTTCTGTAAAATTCTGGTAGAGAAGGAACAATTAGGTTTTCTGTGTTGTACTTGCATACTTGCCTAAAGGCCCCTCTGGTCCTCTTAACTAACTTGTATTTCTTGGTCTCAGCTACAAGAGCTGTTGCACTTTTTGTCTTTCAAAAGAGAGATGCTGGGACCTTTGACTTCCCTGACAATGAGTTAGTATCATCAATCATTTAGGACTGTCTTCACGAGATTCACTATATCCCCTCCTAATGAAATCTAGAAAAAATTGTTATGACTACTTGGTTTTTTTCTCATCTTTTTCTATTACTTGATTTCCAGTCTTTCTGTGGAAAGAAGGAATATCAGAAGTTGTTTGGATTTAGTTTTCATTCCTCCAGAACAAAAAGTCCCATCTTACCACTTCAGAAAGAATGAACAGGAAACAGTAACAGGCAAGAACATGAAACGAATGCTAATGAGTCAAGGTTTCAAAGGAAGAATATCAGAAGCTGGCATCAAGGGAAGTCTACACAGTGCCTATGACTCCAGAGATGAGTTCAAGGTGGAATTCTGCTTAGATCTTTAAGACAGAGTGGCATTAGTCACTGGTTACTTGTGTCAAGGTTTCTCCTTTGGTGATAGCGCTGGTGTGCATGTGTATCCAAGGGAAGATAATGTCAAATACTTTTTGGAAGGTCTATGAAAAGATCTGTATGAAAAGAGGAAGTGTGAATGTGATGTTGATAACCTCAACATCAGGTTGTAGAACAGCAGGAAAAGTGCTGCAACAGAAAGTAGTTGGTTAGGGCAAGATTTATTTCACTGCAGAAGGCTAAGCAGTCTTAGACCATGTCAGCAACATGCCTGTGCTGACACAATTTAAATCCCTGGTAAGCCAAGGAACGTACAGGGGAAGCAGAAACTAGGCCATTGGAATAGTTTTGCTTTCTTCTGGTGATAGAGCTGCCTGTCCACCCCACTTCTCTCTTTCTCATATTCTCTGTCTCATATTCTCTCTCTCTCTCTCTCTCATTCTCCTCCTGCTGCCCCTGCTCTCGCTCTCATATTCTCTCTCTCTCTCTGTTTCTCAGTACAGGCAGGCTTTCAAGGTGTGTCCTAGAGGCAGTCTGACTGGATCGTAACTGGCCTCTGCCAACAGGCAGAGATTTGGAAAAGTGAAGCTTGCAGAATAGGAGCTCTAATAACAAACTTGGGAGCAGTAAGTACAGACTGATATCCGTGTCTACTGAAGAGGGCATGAACCACATTAAGGAGGAAACCCAATCCCCAGCCCTAAAAAACAACCACTGCTACAGCCTTCTGTCTTTGGTGGCACCTCACACTGTCCTAATAACATGATTCATCTTCATCTTGGGAACAAAGCCAATCTTCTGCCATTCTTTGGAAATTGTTAGCAAAGGGACTGATTGTAGTAGCCATTTTTAAAGCTCAAGAAGCCATCTTTGCACTTTCAAATTCAGGTGTAAAGCTGAAAATATAAAAATGTGTTAGTGGTTTTTTTAGTTGCTGTCTTCTTGATAATGAAAGGATTTTAATGGAAGAAAGGAATCTTCCCAGATTTGGAATAAGCTCTTTGGAAATTGCTTCAGCAGTTACTTCTGTCACTCTCCTCTTCTCAGAGGAAATGCAGTCTTTTAAGACACCAGATGAGAAGCCTCTGAAACCTGAAGCAGGTCAGATAGGATTATTCTAACAACTGTATCAGCATTCTAAGTATCACAAAAAGCTGGGAGAAAGGATTTTCATACGTGAACCAGAATTCATTGGTGCAGAGTCAGTGCAACTCTTTATGTAGTTAACCAGGTTTGGAGAAGCTTCCTCTTCCGCTAGACATCCCCACGGCCCTAAGAAAGGGTAAGGACTACAGTATGCAATGATGAGCTGTCTCTCAAGGAGAGAATCACCATGCAGGAAGTACTGTGAGAATTACTTGGTCAAAGAAACAATATGATGCCAGAACATATACTGTCCCAAAGAACTACCATGAAGGCAATGCACTGCCACGAGCTGGTTTGTCTCGTAGGAGTTTTAGTCTACCGTTTTAGTATGCCTTTTTAGTGTACCTTTACTATGGTCCTATCTAAGAATGCTGCCAAACTACAAAATAACACAGTGCCCAGAAAAAGTAAAGAAGGGTGAAAACTGACCTAAGCCTGTCTTTGCTGAAGTCTTCAGCAAATTTCAAAGGAAACCTCTCAGTCTGTAGAGAGGCTTGTGTGATTTGGATTTGGTAATGGCAATAGGAAAGAATTGAAAAGGGTCCCTTGAGGAGGCCATGAAAATGTGAGGTGCTTTTAATCCCAGAAGAGCAACATGATATTTCAACTATTTCGAATTTCAGAATTTGCCCATTCTTTGCTACTCCTCATTGTTTCATTTTTATAGCCATTTCTTTGTGCCTCCTTTTGATGGTTATCAGGCAATAACATCACACTATGAAACATGGTGCTATTTCCTTTGCATGAGCTGAGTCTGGTTTTGCTTTGACTTGCACAAACAAGCTGTATAATAAGACAGCTGGCAAAACGAAACATTTCAGCATAGCTGAGATCTGCACTGTAGTGGCCAAGTTGCTTGCCTGGTTTTTTTCCCTGTGTCTCAAAGGGCCAAGAGAGCACTACCCAGAGGCTCTTAACTAATAGGGACTTGAAGGCCTGAATTAGCATTCCAATCTTTTTATTAAAACAGCTCATAGCAGAAAAATAAACCTGACCTGCTTACCACAGACTAAGGATTTGATTTTTGTGTTATGCATGTGTAATTCAAGCTGACATGAACTGTTGTTGGAGGGAAGGAGAAGGCAAATTCTGGATTTTGACTTGAAATGGCAGTGATGACGTACATGCCCCCTAATATCAGATGAGAAAATTAATGGGGCTGACCCTTAATTGGCAGATTCGATTCAGAGCCTACAGAACAGGAGTTGTCCTCAAGTTACTTTTGCCTTATACATTGTTCAAAGTGCATTCAGAAATTTCACCTATATGAATAAAGCCCTAGATTGTGACTGTAAATGACAGAATTAAAATAATGTTCAGTATAAGGAGAATAGACATTAAGACCCTCTTAACTTGTAAACCTACTGGAAAGGGGATATTTTGGAATAAATTTTGCTACTGTATTCAACAAGAAAAGATCAAATAACTGAATCTTGTGGACTGTGTGCTTCCAAACATACGATTTTGGTAACTGTACTTTCAAAACTGATTTTCTGTCATCTTCATCTGCAGTAGTTTTCGCCCTGTTAAAAAACATGGCTTTTAGTACAGATTCGCTTCCATATGCAACATGTACAGGCAACTGAGGAACAACAGTTCTGTCTTAATGAGGTCAAATGCTCTTGCCTGGAAGATAGTTTCTTAGTGTGCACACAGTCACGTATTCAAAGCAGAAAATTATAGGATGGCAATTTAAGCTTAACATCTTTCATTACTGGGTGTACCAGTCAATCTTCTATCTTTTTCTTGGCATGTCAAATTATATTTCTGCATGTCATTGTCTAAACTGTGTTTTATCTTTCCACAACTCCCAGAGACACAGTCAACTCACATTTACAATTAAGTCTGGATTCTAAGTCAGAATTTTTTCTATTCAATTTAAAAGCCTGAAGAATTAGTAAAAAAGAAAAGAAAAGAAAAGAAAAGAAAAGAAAAGAAAAGAAAAGAAAAGAAAAGAAAAGAAAAGAAAAGAAAAGAAAAGAAAAGAAAAGAAAAGAAAAGAAAAGAAAAGAAAAGCTCCACAGTCTTTTAACCAAAATGCTTTAGCAGAAGCTGCCTGAGATTACAGCTACATAAGTAAAAGGGATTTTGGTAGTTTTATTATCTAAACAGAAATGTAGGGAGTGAATCAGTGACTTGAAGAGTAAACATGCAACAGGAACCTATTTGCAGTAGTTATGCAAATGAAAAACACGGGCTCAGGAGATGACTGTGCAACCTTTTTACTGTAAAAGTAAGTCAGACTACAGTGGCTGTTCAGAAAAAATGGACTTCAGTGTGTAGAGACTGCATATTGCCATGGAAGGCACGTAGTTCCAGACCCAATGGTGGAACAAGCTAACCGCCTATGCTGATCTGAAGGAACTTTCTACATGCTGACAACATATCTCTGCATACCATCCCTCTACCCCTTTCTGCCCTACAATTCTGTTTCAGTAACTTACAAGTTTTGAACAGGGACCTAATGTTGTGTGACTTCCACTATGCCAGGCACAGTTTCCAATGTTACATGAGTTGACTTGTGGATCCTAAAATGCTGTTTAATGCTTTGGAAGTGTGTGTAAGCCAACTTAACGTGCCATAGAACTTGACATTATGTAAAACCTAAGCTGGAAATGAGGAAAAAAGGGGAGAGTAATTGGAGAGACTAACAGAGTAACAGATATCAAGGGACTTGCTATAAGAAGGTCAGTTAAAATTAGCATAAATGCAAAGTAACAAATCAGGTATGTGTGCTGCCTATGTAAAATAAAGCTAGCTTGTTATTACTGATTAAGTAAAGAAAAGGGCTTTGTCCAGAGATCACATTGTTCTTGCATTGAATTCATGTGCAGGCTAAAATTTCTAGTCTGAAGTGCAACTGAAGTCAATACTTGATACGGTAGCCATCTGTTAGCGAGTCTAAAAAAAGGGGGATAGAAAAAAGATCTTATTTGTTTGAGTTCTATTGAGAGTATAATAATTTATTAAAATATGCCTGTGCTCTAGCTTGCTGTAAAAAGTTTCCAGAAACACCAAGGAAAATGGCTGAAGGCAGTTGTTTCTCCCTGTATCACCTTGGTGAGCCAGAATCAGCTGATTATTATCATTAACAAAGGGGAAGAGAAATCAGGTTTTCACTTTCGAAGCATGATGCAATTTAAAAATTATTAAAAAAAGAATATTCAGAGAAGTGATTCGAGTAAGTGATTTTGCATGAAGATTTTCACCTGGAAAGACTTAATGTAGATCAAAACCTTGATTTTCCACCTAGATGAATAAAGGTCACAGGCCAACAAAGCTTATGAAGTCCAAGTACAGCATGCCCCAACTGTAATCCTGAGCAGCCAATCTTACTCTGCTTTAACAGCATATTCTAACTTGTCACCTGCATTGGCTTAATCCTGAGCACATTAGCTGAAATTAATGCCTCATTTTTATTTACTTTTTTTTAAAGAACTATCCCTTCAACTCCCTAGTCGGAGACTTCTCAAGTAACACTTTAGTCCTCATTTCTATGTGCAGTGTGGAGTTACAGCTCCTGTTGTAATCATTTGCAATGTACAAAAGAAGCGAGGGCCAGATAGAAAAACAGAGGAACTGCTATCCAGAATCTGAGAGAGCAGAACAAAACTCAAAGAAGATGAAGGCTTACCCTGTGCAAACAGCTTCAAGTAGCTATTTTGTAGTCTACATAACAGGCTGTGTCAGTTACGCAAGTATGAAGTCTAACTGAATTGAACCAAGTTTACACAGGGAGAGCCTCTATTGCACCTGATTAGACTATGTCTTCATTTAAGATGCTTCCCTGCCTGTGCAAAGCTCCTTCCCCTTCGCACGGAGCAGAGTTGCTATGGGGCAACCCTTTTGCTGTCAGTGAAGGGCAGTCGTGGATCTAGAGGTGCTGGGGGGCATCAACTTTCTGACAACCACTTCAGCCTTTTTTCTTTGTCAGGCAGTGTTAATACTGCTGGCAGTGGCTGACCTAATGCTGTGAACTAAGGTTGAGAGGGATGAAAAAAGTAGTTGTCCAGTTTTAATTAAAAGTAAACAAAGAAGTGCCATTGTCCTGTGATCACAAAGTCAATTTTAGACCAAAAAATAGACACTTAGAAAACCTATAATATTTCAGTTGTAAAGAACCCAGGTGCTACTCAAGGCTGTACAATTTACTGGACAGTTTGATTAAACAATAGAAGGAATAACAGTATTTTTATGAGAAAGGCAAAGAGGAACAAATAGCTTGAACAGCCTGGAAGAAAATAAAGTCTTTCAGCTGCTTCCCTAAGTCAATTAGTGTTCTCTGCAGACACATTGTCTCAACTCTTGCAGCAGTGCTGTCCTCCTTCCCTGCCAACAGAGAGGTTTTTGCTTGCTTTAGTCATCTTAAGAGCATAGTCACATGTCTATGAATGCTGGTAGCCATTGATAATATTCTATTAGACTGGTTCAAGAAAAAAACACACTTTTAAATGGAAAATGCCACATAGAATCATAGACTGTTAGGGGTTGGAAGGGACCTCTGGGGATCATCTGGTCCAACCCCCCTGGCAGAGCAGGCCCACCTACACAGGATGCACAGGATGGTGTCCAGGTGGATTTGGAACATCTCCAGAGTTGGAGACTCCACCACCTCTCTGGGCAGCCTGTTCCAGTGCTCTGCCACCCTCAAAGCAAAGAAGTTCCTCCTCATGTTCGGGGGGAACTTCCTATGTTCAAGTTTGTACCCATTGCCCCTTGTTCTGTCACTGGGTACCATTGAAAAAAAACTGGCCCTCTCCTCCCAGCACCCTCCCTTTAAGTATTTATAAGCATTGATAAGATCTCCCCCTCAGTCCTCTTTTCTCCAGACTAAAAAGACCATGTAAGCGGGAACAAAACTGTCATAACAATCTTTTAATAAAACGATTGGCAATGACTTGCTCTTGCATTTTTAAAAAGGGGATTATTCTGGCTGCCTATGACTGAGCTGGTAATTGAAGTAAACAGGGAAGTTGGGAGGAGTTAGTGAAGATCCTATTATATTTGTTTTGTCAAGTAATGTCTCCTGCCCTGTGACCTTAACTCGAAAACAAACATACTCAGTGAGAACACTGGAAGATTTTATACTCTGGAAAATGCACCCACTAGAGAACCCAGTTGCATAAAGTCAATGACACTTTTATAAGCAAGTTTTAAGGCAGAACAAATGTTCTGAAATGAAATCTCCATCACCACTCTGAAGTTTTTAAGTAGAATTCTAAAAAATAAGTTGTTTTCAGTAATTATTGAGTTAGGCTTAAGTAATTGATGTGTATAATCCACAGTGAGCTGAAAACATGCTTCACCTTCTAAAACAAGGGGAAGCAAGTAACACAGACACCAAAGAATTAAAATAATCTCTTCTCGTGAGCATTGCTATGGCACTGTTTTTGTTCGAAGCACTTTACATATATTAATCAAATTGGCCTTGCAGTCCCTGTAATAACATATTAGCGAGAATTTCTAAAGCAGTGAAGGCAAGGAATAATATTTGAAGTCATGGGGAAGTAACTATGCCAGCTGCTTTATTCAGAACAAAACCAAGTGAGTCCTCACGCTGACAGGGGAGGCTGTGCTGTGAACAGGACAAGCAAAAAGCCACGCCTGAATTGCTACGGGTTTGTTTTTTTCCAACACCAAATCTTACGATAAGGAGTAAGAGAAAAATACGAAGAACAAAATGTAAGCACTGACTGGTTTGGATGTTTTAGTACAGCTTGGCCCAGACCCTCAGGAGGGTTTTGTGTCAGGCTTTATTGCCCTAAAAGCACTAACCACCTAAAACTTCGGGCAGAGTTACCGAGTGTTTGTGCTCTGAAGGCTTGTTGTCCTTAAGTATCTCAACTTGTGCCATTAAACAAAAGAGATGCGGGGTATCAGTGGTCTCCTCGGATGGCGTTAGCCTGCCCGGCTCTGGAGCAGGCAGAGGGGCGGTGGATGAGCCCGGGAGTGCTGACCGGGCGAGCTGGGTCCATGGCCCCTGTCGGGAGACCGCCGGTGTCAGAGGTGTCTCCCTACCCCGGCGCGGGCAGTTATCCCACATCCTCGGGGACGTTGTAAACGCTCTACCGGTATGACGAAAGCTGGTCGCTCACCCCCTTGTATAACAGAGAGGGCGCGGGATTGCAGCAACGGGTCAAAGTGGCTGCAGAAACGCAAACACCGCTTTCGGGGGGGTAGGGGTATACACCGTGCTTGCCTTGCGCGGTCAGTGACACGAGATAAACAGTAGCCGGAGGGCGGGTTTCTTTGTTTTGTGCCTCTCCCGCATCCTGCGTGAAGGGGCGCGAGTGGGGGGGTGAGTGTCCCGCAGCGGAGCGGGGCCGGTCCGGGACACCCCGGACCGGGCAGGGCAGGGCAGGGCAGGGCAGGGAGGCGGCTCCGCGCCCCGGCCTGGCCCCGGCAGCTCCCGCAGCCCACCGGCGGGGAGAGCGCGTCCGGGCACGGCTTCGGCAGCAGCGGGGATGGCGGGGGAAAAGCTGCTGGTGGGCGGCGAGGTTTTAACTCGGCAGGCGGCACGGCACGGCACGGGCACGGGGAGCGCCGCCGCCCCCCTGCCTCCCCCCGGCCGCCCGCTTTCCCGAGGCTTCTACAGGGTGGTGTCTCGGCCCCGCGGGGTGTCGGCGGCCCCACCGCCTGCCACGTCGGCCCCCGCCGCCGGCCGCGGCCCCGCCGAGCCCCCCGGCGCCCCAATCAGGAGCGGCGGCGGCGGAGGAGTGCCCCGGGGGCAGGGCCAGCGCGGGCGGCGGGCAAGCTGCGGGAGCGGAGCGGCGGGGAGTCCGCCCGGCCCGGCCCGGCCCGGCCGCGCATCCCCGGCGGGGGCGCCTCACCTTCCGCAGCTCCTTCTCGATCTCGCCGGCTTTAAGGACGATGGGGCCCCGCACCGCATATTCCACCGCCTTCACTTGCGGATTCATGGATTCCAGCGTCAGGATCTTCTCCCTGCCCGCCTTCTCGTTGAGCTTCACGGCGGAGGCCTTGGCAGCGCTGTTCCAGCGCACCGTCCCCTCCCGCGCCGGCCGCGGGAGCCGGGGACACGGCGGCTGCCGCCCCGCCGCCAGCGAAGCGGCGCAGCGCAAAGCCATGTCTTTCCTTCCGCCCCGGCAGCCCCCCGGCCCTTCGCAGCCCAGGCTGGCCGCGGTTTGCTTGGCAACCAGGACAAATCGGTGCATGGTCTCTCGGGTCGTTCCCAAAGCACGATCAAGGGTACCAGGTGCTGAGGAGCCGCGCGTTTCGCAGTCGGAACCAGGAGCGAGTCAGGCGCACGCGGGCGGGAGATGCAGTCAGCAGAAATGCCGGGGAGCTGGCACAGTCACACGGGCGGGCGTGATCCTCCCATGTCCAGAGCCCGCAAACTTAATCGCAACGGATACCACTGATCTTGCAGCGCTGCGATGCCACCAGAGGAGCCATAGATCCCACCGTTGCATCAGAATAGCGCTGCAGCCCCCTCTCCCCAACAGAAGCGCTAGTGCTCCGGAAGAGTCCTGGGGAAAACCATCCTTCCCCCGCCACCGCCCCTGCCAGCGCTCCCCCGGCCCGCGGCGTGCGAAGGTGGGGATGGCACAGCAGCCGCCGGCCGCGCTGCCTGGCGGGCTTTGTAGTTCCTGCAGCCCTCGGCTGCGCCTGCCCACACCATCAGGTGATGGGCAGGGAACTACCGCGCCCACAGCCCCCCCCCCCCCC
>VZSF01005147.1:408670-491341 GCA_013398295.1 Chionis minor
CCGCGCCCACAGCCCCCCCCCCGCCGGCCCTCCCCGGGGTCCCGCATTGTCTGCCGCCGCCGCCGCCCGCGGGGTGGGGGCGCGCTCCCGGCGCCGGAGATGCCGGGGGTTACCGTGGGGGGGCGGCGAGCAAACCCAGGGGCGTTTCCTAAGGGAACCGCAAAGCCGACTCTCCTCGGTGCGAGCCCTGGAGCGGGGCCGGGGGCGGCGGGATCCGCCGTCTGCCCGCGGTGGGGAACGCTCCCTTTGTCTGGAGGTGTTTTTCTGCTTTGCGGTTCGAGAAAGGCAGCGTTGCCCCCGCTGCTTCTCCTCCGGCCGTCGGGCACAAAATAATANCCGGCTTCCTTGGGTTTTTAAAAAAAAAAAAAAAAAAAAAAAAAAAAAAAGCCCCCGTCTCTGGTTTCCCAGCGTCAGAGCCGCAGCGGGCGGGGAGGGGGCTGCGGCCGGGACACCTGTTGGGCTGCTGGGGGAGCGCGGGGGCAGCCAGGCCGGGGGCGGCAGCCTCAGCCATCCCTCACGCTCTCTCCCGGCCAGCGCCGCCTTTCCTCCTCAGCCTTCCGTCCTCTCTGGCGGCTTCCTCATTGTTTCCAGATGAGGAAAATGTTTGTATCTCTCGGGTTCGGTTCAGCCCTCGTACGAAATGGCTGGAGGTCTGCCAGGAAATACAACAGCAGCAGAATTCGGGGGCGAGCGCGGTAAATGCGCTCTCCTCCTTGCTGCCCCTAGGGAAGAGAAGGCCCGTTTTACCCGTCCTGGGTGCCCAGAAGAGACTCCTTGTTTGTGCTCAGAGCCTGGAATAAGGGATCATTCACTCAGGAATATTCCTATGACCTAATGTTACCTCCCTGAGTAGAAGCGTGGGCTGTGAATCAGGCTTATTTGTGAATTGTTTTTGTAGAACCTTCTTTTTACTTTCTCTTTCTCCACTGACTTTGAAAGAATATAGAAACCCAGCTTCCTATTTTAGGTGCCTAAATTAGATGGTTTGGGGCTTGGGTTCTGTTCTGTGTGTGCTGGGTATCTTGCTTTGGTTGATGAAGAGAAAACAAGCTGCTTTGGCTGCGTTTGATTTTATTCTGTCCCATACAATTATATCTCAAATCTTTTTCCTGTTTTTGCTAGTTCATCTTTCTAACAAGCTCCTGCTTGCCATAGTGTTTAGTTCATCAGTAGTTTGTTCCAGCCCTTATTCTATTTCAAGTGCAATATTTTAGCTCTTGCTCTGCGCTAATTTAAAAATTATTGCTACTTGAGAATTTTAGTCAATTCATAGTTAACAAAATAACGGAAGTGGGGATTTTTTTTTCTTTTTCTTTTGTGCTGAAAGGAGCATCTTGAGATGGTGCAGAAAATTCATTTGTTTTACTCAGGAATTAAATTTTGTGTATTTCCAGTTATTGTTTCTTGTTTAGTGCTCAGCTTGTGAAGGCTGAGTGGAGCGTGTCTGGCGCTGCTTATCCTCCCTCCAAAATGACCCAGTGGAGCACTATATGTTTAAAATTCAAGTTCCAAGAAGGACATTTTTGTTTAATTGCAGCTTCAATAACTGTTTCAGGACATTGCAGTCTGCATCTCTTTCAGACTGGGTTTTTTTGGTTGTGGTTTGTTATTGGGTTTTTTCATATTTTAAACCTTTTAACTTTCGAAATGTCAAGTTTTGGAGCCTTTATATTTTAATGTTTTTCCTTTAAATTTGTCATCAGTCATGTATCTGGAAAGCTGAGTGTTACCTGAATCCAGCTTTTTGACTGATAATTAACAAGCAGAGTCGTGGTGCTTTTTTTCCAGGTTTGATAACATGTCGTTCAGAAGAAAAGATTTCAAGCTGTGGTAAGACTTGTCAAGGGTCACATTTACCACAGAAAAAAAACCAGAGCTGATTTTGCAGTAAGCTTTAATCAGATCACCTGAAATGTTCAACCTACCTTAAATTCCAATATTTACATTTGGTGTATACCAGTAGATTTCTGAATCATCTTGATTTGAGTGTGTTTCAGGCTTCATTAGAAATCAAAGTTGAAATATTACCCAGCCTATTAAAAGTCAAAGCCCAATGGATTTGGAACCACTAATTTTGCTTGGGGAAGAACACAAATTAACCTTTGCTCTTGGTCCACACACTGCTGTTCCGCCCCCAACCCACCGCCCAGAAACAGCTGGCGTAGCAGAAAGTTTCCAGCCGGCGCGCCACAGTATCTCTCATTGATCCCCGGGAAGGAGAGGTACAGGCTGCCCGACATCTCCGTTTCTGCCTCTGCCTTACAATCCCAGCAAGACCTCGTGCCTTGTTTGCAAATTCTGTAATGCTGCTTGTGACCACATAACATGGCACGGCAGCACTGGAAGAAGGCTAACAATCTTAAAATGCATGTTGCACTAGCCAAAGCATATGTTTTTAGTAAATCATTTGCAAACTTGAAATCCAATAGTCTGATTAATTTCCCAAGTTAAGAAATGCACACAGGAAACAAATAAGATGAAAAAAAAGCTTTTCCATGTTCACTGTAACATGAAGTCTTGTTTGTGCTATAGAAAAAGTATCTGTTGCTTTAATTATGATTATGCCTCCAAATGTTATTTTAATACAGACACTTTTGGGAAAGAAAATAGTGTTTGGTGAACTTGCAATGTTGAGGCAAAGTTGTGCCTATCTTCTTGCCTCCTGAAGTTAGCAGCAAAGCTCCCGATGACTTGAGGAGAGTCAGCATTCCACTCCGATGTCAGTGTGACTGTGGTTTTATGCATGGCACTCTGACTTATTGTGGTTTGGTGTATCTACCTACAAAATGAGGAAAAGAACACTCACCTTGTGAGCTGTGACATTAGTTAATGCATGTTTGTAAAAATCTTGTGCAGCGACCTATTAAGGATGAAGTATCTTTTTGTATTTGCTTACGGAAATCTTCCTTTCTCTCTCTTGGCCGTCCCCTGAGTTGAACTGCAGATGACACGCATGATTACAGGCTTGTGCTATACCCTTCAGAGAAGACTTTAGCTTTTGCAAGTTGGCCTGTGGTGATCGATTGACCTGGTCAACAGACAGTTTATGCATCCTATACAAATCTCATGAACGCAGGTTTCAGGCAAGCCAGACAAAGAAGGTGGCAAGTGCTGCTTACCAAGGGCAGTTCCTTGATCCCCGTGTTGCATTCCGTCTTTAGTCATAAAGACACAGGATGGTTTTCTTGCAGTCGAGAGAAGCTAAAGTAATGAAATTCATGTCAATGGTAAGGAGTTGGAGATACAGACCAAGAGCAAATGCATAAAAACATCGAAAGGTAGATAGAGAGTTGGAGAAAAAACCTTGATAAACACACTAACAGCTGGTGTCACATGTTTCCATTTTGACAGACCTTCAGCAAGCTTCTTTGTCCCAAATAGTTGCATGGTTGAAACCCCATGATTACAATAATGGCACGTGGTAACTAAGCATTCCTTTTTCTTCTGCTGTTTCATTTAAATAAAGGCACTGGATCGAAAACTACTCTTAATAGCTTAAAATGTCAAAGTGTTGTTGATGGTATTCAGGATTCTTTGAGGACACTAAGCAAATGGAAACCACAGTACAAAAATTACGGGGTTTTTAGGCAAAAAGAGCAAACCCTTTCTGTATTCTGTGTTGTACAAGTATGGAGGATGGTTGTTTCCTGTAGAATACTGCTGATGGTACCAGTTAGAATATAATGAGCATCTTCATAGAAATTACCATTCCTACTGTTCTTCAAACTAAAAAAGAGCCTTTAGGATCTGGTCCAAAGCTCAGTGCAGTCAGTGGAAAAAGTGCCAGTTCACTGACTTCATGTCTTAATGTTTACCAGCTCTCGTTCTCTCATGATAAGAAAAAAAAAAAAAAAAAAAAGCCCAACACCCTACCCTAAAAACAAACTCAAAATGAATTGTGCAATATAGTCTATTGGATTCTCTTCTTAAGAATTAGTTGACAAGATGCTGTATGAAAATAATGTAATTTTATTTTGCAAGCATTTTTCTATACACGCTATCTTTACCATAAAACTGTTCAGAAGGTTCTTGCTGAAAAATTTTGATTTTGTTGAAACCAAACTGTTCTGAACAAGATGTGAATTTTATTAAAGTTTCCCATCAAAAAGGCTTGATATGTGAGAATAAATTGTTGGAAGCCTGTTTTATGGAATGGTCACTGCTACTGGCATTAAATAATTTAAATTATTAATATTTTATTAAAAGGTTCTTTTAAAAATCTCATCTGAAGCTGACGTGCTTTGCAAAGAAAATAAATCTTTTTTAAAAAACATTGTTGACCTGGGTCATAAGTCTCATTTTGTGGGTTATACTTCATCTTGATTAGAGAGGGATCTTCCCACCAGGTTTTTACCCCTAGAGGGTTTCAGCGACATGTAACTCATTGTTGCAAATTGTATGGTCAAGGTCATTGTATTGGACACATTTGCTTTAAGAATCTTGTAAAATCAAGCAGCTGAATGGAAAAGTTCAAGGTTGTTTTTTTTTCCCCGTTACTAATCTAGCAGCTTACTAAAATACAGGAGCTAGAAATTAAAATGTTTCTTTCTGATTGCAAAAAGAAGCACAGTAAAGATATAGAAAAGATATGACTTCTTAAAGAAATGTAAAATGTTGTTTAACGAAGCGAGCTTCACTTTGATTAGACTCTATCGCCACAGACTGTTGAGGACAAGTGATGCTGACTCTCAGCTGCGGAGGTGGGAAAGCGCCGCAGTGACTGAGCGCGAGCGGGCCTTGGTTACCTGGGGAGGTTGGTGATGCAGAAACGCTTTGAGCTGGCTCCTGCTATGTCATAGTTGTCTGAAATGGCTAGCAGTCTTGGTAGAAGCTGGCATACTTATGCTGGTGGCACGGTCTTTCTTTTTCAGACAAGCTCTGATGTGCAAAACCTGAACTTGAGACAGGAAGACACCCTGAACATGGGCTTCGTGAAACCAAAAAACATCAGTGCATAACAACATTTTGAAGAACAAAGCGCTTTGTAATTGGGAAATGCTCAATATGTAGCTGTACTTGGAGAACAAAGCCAACATTTGTACCACTTAAATGTTGTTCTTGCTCAAGTTAAGAGTAATGGGATCTCAAAGGACTTGTTAGGCCCAACTTTGATTTCTTATGAAAGGATTCAGAGGGTACTCAGATTACACCTACCCTGAAATCTACTAATGAGAAGCACAGTAACAGTATTAAGTATTGCAAACTGATGTGGTCACCAAAATTGCCCAAACCAGAATGACAGAAAATAGCATCAAAGCTTGTCTGTATAACAAATGGATTTTTATATAACACTTTCCTCTTAACAGTTATATACTGTAAAATTACGACTGTAAGATTACGACTGTAAGATTATGACTTCGATTCATTCATGGTAATATTGCAAATATTATAATCTATATGTTCTTATTATTTGTAATTTTCCTCCAATACATTCTGTTCTTGGTATGAATACCCATGTGTTTTAGATATAACTTAGTGATTGATTCTCTAGATAGTACTTTATCTGTGGAAAGAATAAAAACTTCACTGAATAATTGCCAACTAATTAGGAGGTCGTTACTTAATCTGGATGCATTTTGTAACCTTTGTGACACAAGGTTGCGCAGCATTTTAGGAATTTTTCAATTTGCTGCATGTTGTCAGCTCTTCAGCAAAGTCTGCGGCTGTCAGCCCTTATGGGAGAGCTCACAGGGAACTATACTGCAGGAGAGCAGAATGCTTCCCAATTGTCCCTAGTGGCGAGCACAAATGAAACTTCTCTCTCCAAATCTACTGGATTAGATATGTGAATTGTACCTACTTTGGGATGTTTTTCTCGTAAAATTATAATTGCATGCCAAAATACTGTAGTGTGCAAGAAGTCGGTGTGGCAGGCACATGTACATTGCATTCCAGTGAAGGGGAAAAGAACCTTAAAATCTCTGACTATTCAGACCAGCTGGACTGTGTTGTGACAACAGCAAAGAAAAGAAGCAATCAGGAATAGGCAATTAAAAAGTCATGTGTAGCTTTTCATAAAATAGACAAACGGCATAACTTTCTTGTTTTCTATTTTAATTAGTGTAAACCACATTTTAAATGAGGCTGGGTCTTGCAAAGTGCCGCTCATTATTGACTCTCTGAGAGAGGGGGTATCTGCATCCTTACAAAAGCAGTTGGTGTTTTTTTCTCAGTGCTGGATTAAACCTCTGAAATGATTCAAAAGAAATAGCCTTGGACTTTCAGAACTCAAAACTAATGTGTTAATAAATGAGAATAACAAGAAAAAATATGTGTTTGGTATATCTTAATAATCAGTTGTTCATGTATAAATACTATTGTGTTCGCATTCAATGAGGAAAATATTTGTGTTTCTATTAGAATAGTTGAACAGCTGTGACTGACTAGTTTATTTGCTCTATAAAGAAAGGCAGGTTATTGTAACAGCTCTTCTGTTAGTTATCTTGTATAGTCATTAACTTCTTTACTAGATACTGTTACTATACACAGCAGAGCCCCCTGCTGTTACAAAGACTCTCTGAAATACCAAAAGAGTCTTTCTATGTTTTGCTATGTCTGGACCTTCTCAGTTAGGACGAAAAAAAAATTCCAGAAGTAGCCTCGAGGTCCTGGTTGCATGGCTCTGGTCTTGAGTCAGGAAGGAAATCTAGATGTTCTGCCTACATAGAACACGTCTGTGCTTTTGGCAACAGTCGCAGTTTGTATAAAAACTAAACCCGTTTTGTCTTTGTGTATCTCTGGAGAAAAGCCTCTGCTGGTAATGGATTGCTATATGCTGAAAACAATATGCAGAGAGAGAGGCTCACAGAGGAAGGACAGAAAAAAGTCACTAGGTTGTACTGTCACAGGAAAGGATATTGCAAATGATAAGATGTTTGATTCTTTACTCATCATACAATATTGGTAGTAAGGATGGAGAGGGATGGCACGACAAACTGGGAATCTGAAGGATAGTTTCTAGGGCACAAATGTCATTTACCTCTCAGAAATTCAGGCCCTGCTGAGATAGCAGAGGTCTGGTGCTTTTCCTGTTGCTTTGGTCCTGGTAGTGGTACGGTAGCAGCACACCACTGTCTGACAACACTGACTTCAGGAAGAGAAATCTGTGTCTGAGACTGCAGTAAGGATGGTTTTATAACTGAGGCATTGTGCATAGAATCAGGAAAACTAGATCAAACAAGACTGTATGCCTGTATCTTAAACTTATCTATGAGAGACAAAGCTAATACATACATATGCTCACTGTAACTTGTAGCACCTAGATACTCGCAGCATCTAGAAAAACCCCCAGAATGTATTTGTGTGGAGATGATAACCAGAGTTCACTGATGTTCCCCTGCTATCAATAGTCAGGATTTAAACAACTTCTAATTATATTCAAAATATAATTATATTATATAAACCTTATACTAGGAGGGTTTTTTTTTTGTTTTCTGACAATTCATATATCCATTCTAGCGTTGCTTTCATTTCATGATAGTGTGCATACAGCAAGCAATTGCACTTGAAGTCTACTGTGTCTTTTGGTGCTGGAAATCTTAGCTGTAGAGTAGTTTAATAAGCATCCATCCTCTTTTGCTTTATGAGAGTAATTTAGAATCAAAATGTTGATGTTATTTTATTGTCTTTACTTTTTACCCCAGCAAAAATATAAAGGTATCTGGAGCAATTACCTCTATAAGCATTTGTTTTATCGCCTGAAATCAAAATCCTTTGTGTTGCAGTAATGTGAAAGCTTACACTGCAGCCAGTTGTGACATGTAGGGCTTCCAGTGGAAAACAGGTTGGAAAACCATTTACCAAACAGCTCCTTCTGGTCATTTATATCTCACAACTGTTTTATGTTAAATGAATTCATTTAAGAAGAGTGCAAAACAACAGTAAAGAAACAGTACAGCTGGTCTATTACCACAATAGATTTTTCAGTGTCTTTAATGAACTTGCACATATTAGTGAATACCCAAAGATATAAATATTTACATGAAAGATTTATGAAATCCAGTACAGTGAGAAGTACAGTATTTAGTACAAATATGGGTTGTAATAATATTCCTTTAGGGGCTGTCTTCATGGAGTCTCTGTCCATTACAAGGTCTACCCCTCTTTGCTAGGATGCTTTGAGATGGCTTCTCCCTGTTCAGGGTGACTGCTGAATGAAGGATGGGAAGCTGTTCTCCTGGGATAGGTGGGAAAAGTGGAGCCTAAACAGATTAGAAGTGATTAAAACCCTTGCATTTTCTCAGTTTGCATGTGCAAAATAGCACAGTCCAGAGCTCTGTTATTCTGTTTTATCCAGGAGCTCTCATCTGCCCCGGATGATCATAGAGGTAAGTTGTCAACAAGAGAAGACAGTAAATGACTTGGAATGATCATACTTGGAGTCAGAACTGCGGCCTCCTACTTCAAACAGTAAATGTGAGAAACGTGCTCTGAGGAGATCATTGTTAGTATGAAGTGAAAGAGATTTGTTTTTGAAATTTAGAAAAGGGAAATTTTATCCTAAGAGTGTCACCTCTGAACTTTGTCATATGAGAAGATTAACCATCAAGACTGCTAAGAGGAACCACATTTCAAATTAAGGTGAGGATGTACCTCTTTACTGTTAAGTTTATTATATCACGTCTTCCCTGTGTTATCTCCTAAATGTTCAGATTTTCCTCAGAACAGATATATGTAATTTCTTACTCTTTGCGGTCTTTCAGAAGGCATTTCCATTTTTACAGGCTACATTTAAGGTATGCGCAGCAATCTTGTCACTTAGAAATCTGCAATAAAAACATATCACTTATCTGGAGCATGTGTGGTCTTCTGTGAATCTGGAACTCCATTTTCAAGTTTCACAGAACCTGTAATAACCTCAACAACTAAACTGAATAAATCAAGCACTGGTGCAACTCTAGACCTTGACAGCTGGGATGTCGTCATCTGTAGGAAGGTCAACAAGCCGCAGGAAGACAAGACCATGGGGCCTTCAGCTGTAGGGAGAATTTTACTCTGTGAGAAACTGTAACAAGTGCTAGTCTTTTTTCTGCCTGGAGGAAGAAATGTCTTTTTAATTTCCCTGGCAGCGAAAACTTATTTGGGCTGTCCTGGCAGATGAATAAATACTCTTTAGATTTCTGTCCACCACCAACTGACAAAATGCATCAAAGTAACTCAGTAATGAGCTAGTAGGTAGTAGTAACATTTAAATCGCTGTAAATGTCACTTTAAAAAAGTTTCCTCCAAACTATTTTAGGTTAATTTCCCTGAAAGAGAAGTATGGGCAAAAGTCTTATTAAAACCGCCTCTCCTCCAATGTGTTTTTTTCCTCAATACTTAGGTGTGGCAAACTGAGTTGAAGACTAAATTACAAACCTAATCTAGAAATTCTGTTACGGGCTGAGAGCCAGGCGCGTTGCTGCCCGCATTGCTCCCACGTGAAAGCATTACAGTTCCTGCAGAGTTCTGTAATATTTGCTTGCAGCCATACTTCTGGCTATTTTAAACACTAATCTTCAAAAAGAACTTTTTTATTGAGACTTTGCTGCACTTTTCGCATGTAGACATTTTGTAGCACACGACAAAAATAATAATCTAAACTCTTTTTAATAGCAGTGTGGTCATTATCGCTTTCCTCTTCTTTTGAACTCCAGAGGTAAATGATTCGGCTATAAACATTTTGTATGAATACAAAGCTTTTATGTGCTGATGTGATTTTTCAGCCCGAGAGCTGTATCTTGAAGGAATTTTGGAGCTGAAATGAGTATTTCCTGCTGCTGTGTTTCTTGAAAAACGCACGGTACAACAATCCTAAAGGTGCAGTTATTTTACATGATGCTATTCATATTTTTAGGTGGGAGCAACAGAAAAATCAACGTACTGCCGTAAAAACATCACATTTGCAAGCGCAGCAACGCGGAACCGCCACAGATGAAGGTACAGCCGGCGACAACGCTCCCCCTCAGCTTCACCCGTCGCTTCTCGCCCCGAATTGAGGCGAAGCCCAGGAAAACGGCGCTTCAGGCTGCCGGGCGGGGGGGAGCTGGGGAGGCCACGGGGGCACTGCCCCGCCGCTTCTTGCCTCGAATTACCCCGCAGGCCGCGGCCGCCGCCCTCCCCGGTTCCCCTCAGCGGCGGCGGGGCGGGACGTAAGAGGGGGTGGCGCGAGCAGCCGTTNGCCGGTGTGGGCCAGGCTCCTGCGGCGGCGGCGGCGCGGGGGAGCGGCGCCTTTGTCGGAGGCTGTGCGGGCTCCACTGCCCTCTCCTCCTCCCGCCCTGCCGCGGGGCGGGGCGCTCGGCGCTCCGGCGGCAGCAGCGGCGGCAGGAGCAGCAGTAGCAGCGAGCATGTCCTCGAGTAGGGCCAAGAAAGTGAAGATGGCCACCAAGTCCTGCCCGGAGTGCGACCAGCAGGTGAGGCGTCTGCCGGGCCCGGGCCTGGGCCTGGGCCCGCTCCCCCTCCAGGGCCGGCCCCGCCGTGGGGCTGAAAATGGTGCCCCGCCGTGAGCGGGAGGAGCGCTGGCCCCGCCGCCTCCACCCCTCCCGAGGCGGCCGGCCGGCGGGGCTCGCTCGGCCCCGGAAGGTGCTGCGGGTGCTGGGGCTCTGCCTCGAGGGGCCGGGGGGGAACCGCGGGCGGAACCCGGGAGGGGCGGGTTTCGCCCCTCGCTGCCGGGGGGTTCCGAGCCGCGGGGGTACGGGCCGCGCTCCCTCAGCGCCGCCCTCTGCCCCCGCGTCCGCCTCGGGGCGCGCCCCGGGGTGCAGCGCCGGCTCCGCTCCTGTCCCGCACCGACCTTTCGCCGGGCCGGGCGGGGTTGGGAAGCCGCCGGTGGCCGTGTCGCGGGCGGCGAGCGGCTGCCGGCGGCAGCAGGCACGGCCCTGCTTCTCTTCTCTCTCCGGCGGTGCGGGCAGGAGCCCGGCGAGGAGCCGTCGGCCGAGCTGTTTTGGGGAGGAAGGGAAGGGGGGGGGCGGGAATTAAAACTGCCTCCGCGCTGCTGGAGCCACGTCTGTGTATAATAAGTTGCCTTTGCGGTCTGAGCTTGGATTGCGGATTAAATACCGTGTTCCTCTTGCGAGGGAGCGTAATAGTTACGCTAGCGCTGAGGCGACGTGCAGAATTGTTTGTGCGCTAGTATTGTGTAGTAACGATGCGATTTATTAAAAATATAATGAACTCGGTAATTTGCAGAATGCGGTTTGTCCTTCGGATGAGTGACGTGCCTAAGGCTGGTTGGGGGAGCCTTCAGTTGCGTTGTTTTCTCGTGCCGTAGTTTAGAAACAGCGAAATTGAGACCTTTGCCGCAGTTTCTCTCGCGCAGTCCGAATGTGTGCGCGAACTGTTGTTTATGTCTCGCTGCTGTTTTGTTACGTGCACAAAATAGAGCGACTTGCACTTAAACACTAACAGCTGCTGATTTGAACTGTGAGCTGTGTCGCGAGCTANCCGACCCGCGCGCGCAGCCAATCCAGCGGCGGCGCCGGCTGCTCGCGCGCGCGCTGCGCCACGCCCCGCCCCGGTCGCCGGTGTGGGCCAGGCTCCTGCGGCGGCGGCGGCGCGGGGGAGCGGCGCCTTTGTCGGAGGCTGTGCGGGCTCCACTGCCCTCTCCTCCTCCCGCCCTGCCGCGGGGCGGGGCGCTCGGCGCTCCGGCGGCAGCAGCGGCGGCAGGAGCAGCAGTAGCAGCGAGCATGTCCTCGAGTAGGGCCAAGAAAGTGAAGATGGCCACCAAGTCCTGCCCGGAGTGCGACCAGCAGGTGAGGCGTCTGCCGGGCCCGGGCCTGGGCCTGGGCCCGCNAGCGTAATAGTTACGCTAGCGCTGAGGCGACGTGCAGAATTGTTTGTGCGCTAGTATTGTGTAGTAACGATGCGATTTATTAAAAATATAATGAACTCGGTAATTTGCAGAATGCGGTTTGTCCTTCGGATGAGTGACGTGCCTAAGGCTGGTTGGGGGAGCCTTCAGTTGCGTTGTTTTCTCGTGCCGTAGTTTAGAAACAGCGAAATTGAGACCTTTGCCGCAGTTTCTCTCGCGCAGTCCGAATGTGTGCGCGAACTGTTGTTTATGTCTCGCTGCTGTTTTGTTACGTGCACAAAATAGAGCGACTTGCACTTAAACACTAACAGCTGCTGATTTGAACTGTGAGCTGTGTCGCGAGCTCGTCTCCATTTAGGCTTTTTACGGGTAATGATGTTGCAATTAAAAGTAGGGCGGTTTGTTACGGCCGCGCTCCTCTGCTGGGACAACAGCGCCGCGCCGCAGGCGGCGGCCGAGGGGCTCGGGCAGGGGCTTTGGCGTGGAGTCGTGGGAAACGCGATGCTGTTCTTTGATCCTGAAACTTGGCTGGTACTCGCTATTTTAGCTGAATATACAAAAAAATACTCTCGTGCCATTTGTCTTACAAAGGTTTTGAAAAAGTCGTCTTAGTTGTTCTGACTTGCATGGGTTTTAGAGCGTTTCTACTCATCCCGGAACAGTTTAGAATGTTAAGCTGAGCGGGGGGGGGGGGGGGGGGGNAGCAAGAGATGAACCACTGCGAATGCCCACGTGTGAAGTATGTCACTGAGATACTATTTCTGAGAAGAAGTTGTGGGCCAAGTTCTGGTTATTCAGTTAGTGAAGGAAGAAATTGAAATGGGTGAGAAGTTGAATGTGACAGTGGTGGTGGTTTGTTTGCTGTTTTTTTTCTTCAAAAAAACAATGTAGTGAATGTCAAACCACCAACTATAGGAAGAGCAAGTAAGCAAACATCGGCTTTTTAAGCTGATGCTGAAACTTTCACTTTTTTCTGCACTTTAAAACTAAAATGCATAATATGCGTATGTCAAGGTAGATTTTCTGTTTGTAGCTTTTCGGTGGCTAACATGTAATTAAGGTGCATATGTGTCCTGCCCTGGCACAAACATTGCTCACAGGACCTTGTTTTCCAGTGCCAAGTGTTTGAGACAGGACAAGAAACTAAAACCTACGCAAAGTCTGCCCTTTGCAGAGTGTGGGGAGGCTCTTGTGTAACTCTTGAGTGGTTGCGTCCTATACTAGTGTTTCTTAAATTCTTCCATAAACAAGGGCTTTGCATTTGTTTCTGATTTCTTCACAAGAAGGGCACGCGCAAAAATATTTAGACAGCCACAAATATTGGAACACAATATTGAGTAGCACTTAGGCTTTTAAATATTTTGTATTGTAATTTAGATGTGTGTTACTGTTATTTAAACTTTCTTTTTTAAATAAAAAAAGTTTTGGTATTTTCACAACCAAAGCATGGCCCCATTAAACTAGGGAGCCTGAAGTACTTGGAGTCAATCAGAAGAAATAATTATCACTTCTTCATTTAGCTTCAGGTAAACTTTCTTGTATGAGAAACTATTTCTTTTTGGTTAGGAAAATGTAAAACAGAGTAAAATAGTGTTTGTAGGACTATGCTGCCTTAATAATTATGTTACTGGATGTTATCAGTGTAGGTCTTCAAAGGACAACTGACACCTTTCAGTGAATAAGCTCCTTCCCACCTAATCCCCAAATGATACACACACCTACATGCCAAACCTGTAACATGAGAAAAATATTGTTCTGTTAAACACAGGTAAGTTCATTGAAAAATACTGGGTCTGCTCCAATCCCCTTGGGTGGTTTTCCCCACGTTTTTTTTTGGCTGTACCTGGAAACATAATTATTGGCGAGATCCAGGTGTTCAAAAAATGGACTTAAATGGAACTCCTGTTTCATGTTAACAATATAGACAAACTATCTGTTAGATAGTGTTTTTTTAGTACTTTTATACTGACTTATGAACAAGGAGATAAGTGTGCACAGAAGTCTGCTAAATTCTGAGCTTTAAGTTTCAATAAACCTTAATTAGAATTGGTTTTATGTCAGTGACTCCATAAAGGGAATTAAGTCTGTAGTTACATAAAACCTGTATCAAAAGTCTATCTGTAAGCTCTTCATAGGGTGAAGTACGGGAGTTAGGATGGGCTACAAAAAGGAAAATTATTTGTTTATTCGGAGTAGCAATTAAGTTCTCCTTTACAAATTCATATACTAATTTGGCAGGTGGAATTTGGTTCTTCTCCATGTCCGGTAAAATTGAGCAGGCAGTCATTGTTCTGTACTCCTGTTTGTTTCAGTGGACATTAGCAAACTTGTAGAGACCTGTCTTAAACTATGTTTGAGAAATTACCTCCTGCTTTTTTCTCCACTGTCGTGCTTCAACATGAGTTGACTTTAATGTGTGTTAATCTTTTCCAGATCTCTGTTTAAACTTACTTTGATTTGTGTTTTCAGTCTTAAACCTAATCAAAGCAATATGGTGTATTCCTTACTACTTTAAAAGATCTCAAAAGATCTTTGCTTTCAGTGAAGGTAATGAGGTTTGTAATTTATCAGTGTCACTTTTTTTAATTGCTCAGAGCAAGATTTTTGTCATTTTTCATGTAAGTATGGTATTCCTAGATTTTTCTCATCTCATAATGTACTGTTCCTGACTGCTTAGCTCATCGGTCTCTCAAACTCTTCAGCCTGCAATCAGCTTTTGACTAGCTGTGGTAGGTTATTTGCATTTTGAATTAACTAGATCCTTCTGTAACCACCCAGCCTGTCTACAGCCATGTTGTAGAGCGTGGTACGAATGTGACTGTTTTGCTTCGGGCTCTATTATGCCTCCTGTTTAAAGCTGCTCCTGCTCTCTAAAGGAGTTGCTTTCAAATGCTTCCGACAGTGAATGTATTCAGAATATACTGACAGTTTCAACTCATACTTTTTCTTTGATTTTTTTTTTTTTTAAATAAATGAAGGAAGAAAACCTGGGACTGTCTGACTGCTTTGGGATGTTTGAGACTGCTGAAGAGAAATTTGTATTTCTATTCTAATTCACCCTTGCTTTAGTCCTCTGCACTTTCCCCCACTCCCTTTTGACAGTTTGGAGAAAAGGGTTTGTAGTACAAAGTGGTCACAACAGCTGTACATTTCAAGCTTGATTTCTAACAGCTGCATAAAGAAAAGACTTGCTGGGTGATTCACAGCAGAACCTGTTTTTAACCATGTTTAAATACAATTGTATAATAGTACAGGCCATAGTTTGCAGTAGGGACTGAATTTGAAGAGGTATCTCTGAGGACAAAATGCGAGTTACTAGGTTTTTCCTTCTTTGGACAGGAATTTTGTCATAATTTGAAATGATCTGAAATATTTGTCTTCTGTTTTCCCAGGTTCCTGTTGCATGTAAATCATGTCCCTGCGGCTACATATTTATTAGTCGAAAACTCTTGCATGCTAAACGTTCTGAGAGATCACCGCCCATCACAGGTAATGCTTACAGGGATAAGAAAAAGGGAATGCCAGTTCTTTCCATTTATTTCTCGTAGGCAAAGGATAGAATGTTTTACTTCTCTGTGTGAACTGACTGCTGTCAATTCACTTTTCCTTGAATTTGTGCAAGTTAGACTTGTAATATGTTAATTTTGCTTGAATTTTGAGGCGGGGAAAAAACCTGGTGTTTTCAGTCTTACTTCCTTTGTTCTGGTGATGCTGGCATTTATTCTGTGTGTATTCTAGCTGCGCATATTGGTTACTATGCAAAATAACTCCTTACAGAAAGCCTTCTGTTAATCCTATTTTGAAGCTAAATGTCTAGAAGTGCCAAAGGGATCAGATTTCAGAGTCTGTGCTGATTGAATCTGGGTTTTCTAAAAGTAAAAATCCTCTTTTTTTGGAAGAAATCATGCTGAGTTTAACTTGCTTATGAACACCTGAATGGCACTTTGTATAAAGTGTGTTGTATGTTTAACTTAGAACCAGGTGAGTCTTGCATCTCTCTACATGGTTAAATTAAAAAAAAACCAGCATATTTTTTGTGTCTAACTTGTGTACCTTTTCTTGTTGATGGGCACAGTAAGAAGCCGGTTGAATATGCATTCTGGCATGATTAACATTCTCCTTGTGTTCATTTTTATCACTTCCTCCAGTCCTAGTAGGAATTTGTGAGAATAAGCACCTGCCAGGGAAGATGTTTAAAAAAACCCCAAAACACCACCAAACCAACTATCTGATTTATAATGTCTGCTTTTTAAAATTATCTACCAGGCCTATGAAATGGAAACTGAGTATTTGATACTTTTTACCACTGTTTTGAAGGATATTTGCAGTTTACCAGCTTTTAGGAATTATACCGCATTGTGCTAGATAACTGAACTTTCAAGGTGGAGGAGGTTAAGCAGTGTGGGTGGTACTGTTTGGAAGTGTTGGTCAATTTCCTTTCCCTCTCCCCAATTGTTATATTTGAAAGTTGATACCAAATGAAAGTGAAAGCCATAAGCTGGTAGAGCAAAGCTCTTGCGTAATTCCGCTTTGTACATAGGAAATGCACCAGGGAGGAAGAATCCCCCCAGACAAATACATGCTGGAGGCCACCCTGCTGGAAAGCTTCCTTGCAGGGATGGACCTGGGGTCCTGGTGAACAGGAGGTTGAAAGCCAGCCAGCAATGTGCCCTTGCAGCAAAGGCAGCTAATGGTGTTCTGGGCTGTGTTGGGCAAAGTACTGTAAGTCAAGGGGATCCTTGCCCTCTACTCGGCGCTGGTGAGGCCGCACCTGGAGTACTGTGTCTAGTTCTGGACTGCCCGTGACAAGACAGACATGGACGTACTGGAGAGAGTCCAGCGAAGGGTCACGAAGATGGTGAAGGGGCTGGAGCATCTCTCCTCTGAGGGAGCTGGGAACATTCAGCCTGGAGAAGAAGAGGCTCAGGGGACTCTTATCAATGTATATAAATACCTGAAGGAAGGGTGTAAAAAAGATGGAGCCAGGCACTTTTCAGTGATGCCAGGACAAGAGGCGATGGGCACAAACTGAAAGAGATGGTTCCCTCTGAACATCAGGAAACAGGATTTTACTGTGAGGGTGACCAAGTTCTGGCACAGGTTGCCCAGAGAGATGGTGTAGTCTCCATCCGTGGAGATATTCACAAGCTGTCTGGATGTGGTGCTGGGAAACCGGCTCTTGGTGGCCCTGCTTGAGCAGGGGTGGGTTGGACGGGTTGGTGTCCAGTGGTCCCTTGCTACCTCAGCCTTTGTGTGATATTGTGAAATACAGCTTTTATATTAACATTAGTGACAAGTTACCCTGCTGTCCAGTTTGTACCCTGTGTCTATACAAGATTACTGGGACAACTGCAGCAAAACAAAACCGGTTCCCAAGGAAGATACAGTGGGAGATTGTGTATGTTTGTATTGTGCTTATAAGGTAAATGCAACTTCTTTTAGAAAATGTTCTTCCAGTATTTTCAACAGTATAGCTACGGCAGAATGGTGCTGCAGCCTGGAAAATGTGCAACTAGTCTGAGTTGAATAGTGGGCTCTGGTGACTGTACTATTTTCAGTACCGCAGCTCATTAATCCACACTTAATTTACAGGTGAAACTCACGTAAATACTCTTTTTTTTTTTTTATACTCTGGTGTGTAGGAAAACAATACACCTGTTCAGCATAAAGTATTATGACGCCTTGTCACAGGCTACATGTGGCGGGACATGTATGCTATGTAATGTGGCATTTACTGACAGTATTGTTGACTCAGCATCTGGATTTGCATGAGCATTGGGAATGATTTCATTGTTGGTGTTGAATCGCAGAATCATATCATAGAATGATTTGGGTTGGAAGGAACCTTAAAGATCAATTAGTTCTAACCCTCCTACCATGGGCAGGGACACCTCCCACTAGACCTGGTTACTCAAAGCCCTGTCCAGCCTGGCCTTGAACACTTCCAGGGGTGGGGCATCCACAACTTCCTGGGCAACCTGTCCCGGGGTCTCATCGCCCTCACAGTAAAGAATTTCTTCCTGATACCTAATGTAAATCTACCCTCTTTCAGTTTAAAACTGTTACCTGTCATGCTATTGCTACACTCGCTGATAAAGAGTTCCTCCCCATCTTTCCTGTTGGCCCCCTTTAAGTACTGGAAGCTGCCATAAGGTCTCCCTGGAGCCTTCTCTTCTCCAGGCTTAACAATCCCAACTCTCTCAGCCTGTCTTCATAGGAAAGGTGCTGCAGCCCTCTGATAATCTTTGTGGCCCTCCTCTAGACTCGCTCCAATAGGTCCATGTCCTTCTTACATTGGAGGCCCCAGAGCTGGACACAGCACTCCAGGTGGGGTCTCACAAGAGCAGAGCAGAGGGGCCTCCCTTGCCCTGCGGCCACGTTTCTTTTTATGCAGCCCAGCATGTGGTTGGCGTTCTGGGTTGCGAGCACAAATGCTGGCTCATGTTGAGCTTCTCATCCACCAACACCCCCAAGTCCTTCTCCTCAGGGCTGTTCTTGATCCATTCTCTGCCCAGCCTGTAGTTGTGCTTGGGATTCCCCTGACTCACGTGCAAAACCTTGCACTTGGCCTTGTTGAACTTCAGGAGGCCCACTTCTCAAGCCTGTCCAGGTCCCTCTGGATGGTGTCCCTGTGGATGACATCCCTCTCCAGTGTGTCAACCCCTCCACACAGCTTGGTGGTGTTGGCAAACCTGCTGAAGGTGCACTCAGTGTCCATGTTGCTGACAAAGATGTTGAACAGCACTGGTCCCAGTAGTGACCCCCTGGGGTACACCACTTATCACTGGGATATGGAGCTGTTGACCACAACTCTTTGGGTGTGACCATCCAGCCAGTTCCTTATGCACCAAGTGCTCCATCTGTCAAATCCATGTCTCTCCAATTTAGAGACAGTGGTGTTGGGCAGGACAGTATCAAATGGCTTGCACAGCTCCAGCTAGGTGACATCTGTTGCACTTTCCTCATCCACCAAAGATACAACCCCATCATAGAAGGCCGACGAATTTGTCAGGCACGCTTTTCCTTTAGTGAAGAAGCTGTGTTGGCTGTCACCATTCACCTCCTTATTTTCCATGTGCCTTAGCAGAGTTTCCAGAAGGATCTGCTCCATGATCTTGCTGGGCACAGATGAGGTGAGACTGACTGGAAAACGAAGTACTTTGCTGTTTCCCTGTATGATAAACTTTTTTATTTTTGGCTAGTGGAAACGTGCAGTGGGCTGTCTTGATGGTGGTGATCTGTGCATTTTTTTTTCCATCTTATGGGAAACTGAACTTTTTTGTACACTAGCAAATGTCTCATGTTGCAAAATGCATTTGGAGTAATTAAAGGCTGGATCCTTGTAATCAAGAAAGTGAAGTGTCATTCTGGATCTGACCCTTTAATTTTTGCATGAATATTGTGCAGATGTAATTGTTCTGTAAAGGTATAAACATCTAACCACTTTTGCTAAGAGATTTAAATAAAAATGTGAATGATTGGGGCAAGCACAAAGAGTAAATTAAGAACAAAGATGAAAACAACCCAAGTTCATACCATCTCTATTCATTTGCACAGAAAACAAGAGTGAGGCCAAAAGGAGACGGACAGAGAGAGTTAAGAGAGAGAAGATAAATTCTGCAGTAAATAAAGACTTAGAAAACCGAAAAAGATCCAGATCTAACAGCCATTCAGATCACAGCAGACGAGGAAGAGGAAGACCTAAGAGCGCCTCAGCCAAAAAGCATGAGGAAGAAAGAGGTATGAGAACTGGAGAAATATGTTCATTGGGTTTTCTTTATGTATGAAGATTTTTTTTTGTCAATAAACCTATACTATTCAGACCATTTAGATAACTAGACTAGTTCGGCCAATACCCAGTATCTTAATATGGGGAATGGACTGTTTCACATCTGTAGAGACTGCTCATTTTATTTTCTAGCGTGTAATTGGAACTAACTACAAAGAACTAAGTCTGTATTTTTAGCCACCAGATCAAGTTTGAACATGTAGGTTGAAAGCTGTTGGGCTATAGTGCTCAGTAGTTTGGTTTATTTTTTTATTATTTTTTTCTAGGTGCTGCTCCTCTATATCACAAGGACAAACAATATAATGATGCCTGTTATCAGAGTATGATTAGGATGATTGGATTGCTTAAAAAGTTCCTTGAAACCTTTTGGAGGGCCAAAGTAAAAAGGGCATCTTGAGTCACTACTGTGACGTGAATTTTTGTCTCATATTTCTACAGAATAATACTTTAGAGGAAAGAATGCCTGCTTCCTTATTAAGGTTCCTTGGTGATCTGCTGTTCTCAAATTTTTATACAATCAAGTGACTGTTACACATAATAATTTTGGAGCCCTTCAAGTGTGTGACCGTCACTTATGATTCCTGTTTTTTTTTTTTTTAAGAGACTATTGACACTGCATTTGCTGACTATGTTTTGGAGATATTAATTTTAGGCCTGAGTAATTAATCCAAAATTTAGCATAGATTTAAAAATGCTGTGGAAGGCAGTTAGGAGGGGAAGAACAAGACTTCATATAAATACTCAGAAGATTTTGTTCTTAAAACTACTGAAACCGTCAGGCATACCTTGTGGCATAACTCTGAAATGCAATTGTTTTTTTCCCCTGCCACCTTATTTGTTAACAAAAATGAGTGTTAACCCATGTTGCACAGTGTGTTCTGTTGACTTCTAACTTTTCAAAACTGTTTTTGTTGTCTGTGCTGTTTAATGTAAATCTGTTTGTTTGTAAAGTTTCTTTCCTATAAAAACAAAATATAAATTGGGATTTTGTTGTTCTAGTGCTTTGGCTGTGGAAAGAGGAGATAGAGTTTGATTTCTGTATGTTTTCAGAATGGCAATTGCTTTACTGTAATAGGAATACACCTATAACATCTAACCTCTTCACTGGTGCATATGGCTTATTGATATATGTGGCTTCACAGAATACAGAGCTTCCCTATTTGTTATTGGTCCAAGCTAGACTTTGTCTAGCACCTGTAGGATCATTTCTAGGCATTTTACTGCCAGTCTAGTTCACGTGCAGCTTTGCTTTGAGCTTGTTCGGTTTGCCCTATAAAAGTAAATCTTATTTCCTGTCCCCTGAAAAAGAGGAAAGCAATCTAAGCAATCAAAAGAAAATAGCTATTTTCTTAACACATGTTTTATAGTCTCTGAAAAGCAAGAATTGAAAGCATGAGGGATATTTGGAGAACATGTTTTCCTATCTAGAACTAGTCTGAATGTTTTTAACCTCTTGCTGCATAATCTGATGTGTGACAATATGCCAGTGCTCTGAGGTGGAAAACTAGAAATACGGATGTAGCGAGATCTTCGTGTAAGAGTGCATATGGTGTGTTGTTTTCTTGGTGTTTGATGTTGTGGTTTTTTTTCAAGTTGAATCTCACTTGAGAAGATTGCTTTCATCTTCTTGTCCTACCATGCCCTTTACTTGGTACTCTGACTAGTGCTGCCATTTCTTCCTGAACCTCTTCTGCAGAGCTGGTTCAGAGCTTGGGTTCACACCCATTTGTAGTCACCTTTGCTCCTCACCAGTACAGCATGCCTTACTGGTTAGGAATAAGTGGGCTTAGGATATTTTCTTACTTCTGACTTATTTTTGGTTATGTCAGACTGTAATCTGTGTGGACCACTGTGGTGATTATTAGGCAGATTTAAAAACAAAAAACAAACCAGAAGCTGGCATATATGGTTGTCATGTCTGTAAAAAGAAATTCAGCAGAGAACCCATAATTTCTTAAGTAATTACTATAAAACAAGTTAACATTGGCTTCTCCCTTTTCCAGTGGCCTAACTAATACTTGGGTAGTAATTAGGGGGAATTGTAGAAATATTCTTCCTTTACCAAACCTGCTGCTTGATAGTGTTGTTTGCATAAAAGCATATTAAGCAACTCAAATTTCTCTACTGCAATTAAGGTGACTTTTGGGTGACTCATTGCTGGTCCTTCTATCAGTCTACATAGTGTCTAGTCAGCTTTGGAGTGCAAGACCTTGGCTTAATGTTAGACTTTAAATATATTCTTTCCTTGTCTATTGTATATTTCTAGGATATTTTGGGTATGCATCACTTGCCACTGGAGGTTGCACTATTCTTTTCCCCAAAAGACTTGGAGAGGCCACTGTTTGCAAAGCTGTTAAATATTTGGTGCCTCTTAGGCTTCTGCAACACCTAATGCATTTGTAGATGAAAAACAGAAGGACAGAGAACACCTGAATTGTAATAACATGCAAAAGTAGATAATCTGTCTCTTTGAAAACAACCCAGCTGTGAAAATTTTTGTCCTGAAGACACCTGTGACATCTGTAGCTTTGCTTCCTTGCTTGTGTTGTGCTCTTTTCGTACATAGCGTGCTCGTTCCCAGTTATGTCTGTGACTTTGACTAGTTCTTTTGTATCCTTCGTGACTGGCTCACATTAGAGCAAAGAGCTGCAGGATTCGACAGCAATTAAGAAGAATAGGAGAAGCAAAAGGGCATTTGAAAATAAGCCAATTTTACTGCAGATTTAGTAAGAAGGAATGGAGGGGGAGGAAAGAGGAAGCTGATGTAGATTGAGGGGATATGGCAGAGTGCTGGGAACTAAGGAATATTCCTATCGCATGTTTCAGACTCGTGTGATGACCCTGGAAGGTAAGAACTTCTCACTGCAGGCTTGGCTTGTCAAAGTTGTCACTTAATTTCCTATCAGAAATCCTACAGTGAATTTTGAAAATAGAAACTTCGTAATAATCTGATTCTGATTTTTGTTGTGGTGATATGTTATTTGTTTTTTTGGGTTTTTTGGTGGTTTTTTTGTGTTTTGTTTTACCATGTGGGACTGTGATACACAGGCAAGTTCCCAGGCTGCCTTGTTTTCTAGGTAACAACCTTGATTATATTAAAAGAAACAAAACCCACCCCCTCATGTGCTGGAGGAAGTGGTATTGGTTATTCTGCTCCTGAAAGAGGCTACCATCAAGTGAGACTCAGTAAGAGTGGCCTGGAGTCTATTAGTAAAGCATACTAGATACTTAACAAGGGGTGACTCTTTATAAAGATATATACATTTCAGTATCCTGATAAAACTCGAGCTGAATTAAATTTCTTGACCCCAGTTTTCCTTCTGTAGTAATTTCCAACTGTATTACTCATACGTTTGCTTGCCCAATGTGTACTGTCTTGGATAGTGAATCTCAGAACTTTGGATTTTGAATCTCTGCAAAATTTGTGAGGGGAGGACGGTTGATATTTGGTTTATATATAGATCACAATTTTAAGGGCTGTGGATCTAGTGGGTTGCAGGAGATCTGGGGCTGAGAGACGTGCTACAGAAAGGCTGAATATTTTCACCTAAATAGCCTCTAGTTGTATATCAGAAGACTTAGTATTTTTAACATCTTACAAAAATGGTATTGTGATTCTGACTGTCTCTTGCTAATAATAGAGAAGTGAGTCAGATAAGGCTGTGAAGCGGAAAATTTTAATAGTGTCTGTAGAAACCATGGTATCCTATGAGTAGCGTATGGTAAAATGTTAGGCAGGTGCAAACTCTTTACTAGTTACTGATGAGAACTCGAATTGTCTTAAGAATACACAAAGCTTGCAATCCTGTATTAATCCCTGATACTGTTTGATATAAAGATTTCAGTCTTTAAAGCTGAAGCCTCTCAGAACAAGCCAGTACTTTGGGAAGACGGGGGAAGGGAAACTTGAGAAAGTTTGGTGTGTGTGGGTTTTTTCTTTTTTTTTTTCTTTTTTTCTGAGAAGTCTACAATATGTTAACAGTAATCAGGGGAAAAAAAGTATTTTTAATTTTGCTGGATGCTGACATATTCAGGTGGTGCTGGATTTGTTTGGATCAGGAAGTATGAAAAAAGGGGAGGGGTTTAGATATGAAAATAGAAAAGCTTAATGTGCAATAACCAGTGTGTGTAGTGTTTGTGCTCAGAACAACTCCCAGCATTGTTAATTTGCAAATGGTGGGAGGGAGGAAGTGGAACAACCCAGACTGAGTGTACGTACGGAAACGGATTTGTCTTAAACTACAGGGTAGGACTTGCAATGCAACTGTTTCTCAGCTTTCATTTCAAGCTCAATACAATAGGGAATATTGTCTTGTGTAGCCAGGAAAAAAACAGAAATCATTTATGTTCTAAATATCAAACATGCTTTGATTTGTTTTACTTTGCTAAGGCAAGTTTCTTTTTTTCAGACTAAAAACTGATGTATTTTTGTGTGTCCAGGCTTCTCAGTAATTTTACTGGCAGGGAAAGGTGAGCTTATGTGTAATTTAAGACGTCTAGAACTCTTTTAAGTAGAGGGTTTTGTCGCTGTGTGTCTCTATCAGTATTAAACCGGTTTCCGTTTCTCCTACTTAGGTGTTTAATGCAAGCACTTGACTTCACAGGGAAGGCAGTCTGCTGAAATGGTGTCCGTAGTGGTAACGCAGACAAATGTATGTGAAGCCAAATCTAAAAATGTTGTTATGAACATGGATGTATTGAAGGAATAACTATGTGGGTAGATGGTGATGGTGGGATCTTTTTTCCACATGGTGTTTTTGTTATTTTCCAGTGCTGCTTTGTCTTTCACCTGCCCATTGCTGATTTAGCTGTCCTGGTGGAGCAGTTTGCAAGTGTGCTTTGGTCAAAAAGGGTGTGCATGTATGTGTCTGTGTTAATGAGAGAGGGGTCTGTCAGGTGAGCGTTGTGTTGTGATTGTAAATCAGTCCAGGCCTTAGATTAGAGAAGGAGTTCCACAGGGAGACATCAGCCTTAATGCTATGTATGTATTCCTGTCTTCTCTGTGTCTGCAAGCTTATTCTTCTGCTGACAAAGCTGGTTCCCCCCCCCCCCCCACCTCTTTTAATGAGTTGTCAGTTATCCATGGCTAGATAAACTGGGATATAAATAGTCAAGAACTGGAGTAACTGGTGTTTGTGAGTACTGTTCTACTAGTTTTGTCATATGCTACAGTGTAACTTAGTGTACTTGAGCACCGCAGTAGGGAAACTTCTTGATGGCTTGCTGTTGTGTATCTGTAGCCTTGAAAGAAGCCAGCATCAGCAAGGGGAATTCAGAGGCTTTCCCTTGCTCACTGTGGTGTTAGTATTGTTCTGTATCTGGGATAAGATTGAAAGTCTGTGCTGTAGAAATTCCAGAAGTGTTCAGGGTGACAGATTGGGAACCTGACTTCTGTCATGTATCTGCTCTTTGGTCTGGGACATTGTAATTAAACTCTTGGGTTTCTGCTACTTGGATGTAAAATAGGGGGACAAATGGTGTATTTCATGAGGATACAGTGAAATATCTTTGTTTTCTAGGATGGGAGGTGTTTATGTGAAAGCAAAAAGCCACCCCAAAACTGGAGGAACACTTGAATACTCTTTTCTTCCAGGAATCAATATAATGTTAGTGACTCATTCTTTCTTTGTCATTAAAGAACAGGAATTCAGTCATGCTTTTGGATGACTAATTCTGTGACTTCCAGCACCTTTGTGTGCCTCCACTCCTTCCTCCTCTCTCTTAGTCCCTCCCTGCCTAGGAGTTGATTGTCTAACTTCTTTTCAATTCCAGTACTCCATTCCACATCATTTATTAACTACTATGTAACTTGCATTAACTTTGGATAATGGAAAAAACTTCTAATAGTGACTTTTTTTTCCTCCTACAGAGAAACAAGAAAAAGAAGTTGACATGTATGCTAACCTTTCAGATGAAAAGGCCTTCGTATTTTCAGTGGCCTTGGCGGAAATAAACAGAAAAATTATCAATCAAAGACTTATTCTCTAACTTGTAAGCACAATCTGATGCATTTATATGCAGAATGGCTAGCATATTTCCAAGGTGTCGTGGACTCTCGGAAAGTGTGTTGTCTGCACCATCAAGGACCATACTATTTCCTGTTAAAATTCTGCTGCTGTTCTTCGAAGTCGAATTCTGTATCTACATGTCAGAAAGAAAGTGTTCACAAGATTGTGCTATGAAAAATCAGAAAGCAGATGTTTTACATCTTGAAGACAAATGCTAGACAAATGCACAGAGAGACTGCACCCATTCCAGAGCACTTCTTTTAAATTTGCTGCCAGAAATGCAATATTTTAATTATTTTCAGAAATAAATGATTTTCCTTTAAAATTATATATTTCAGATTTTTCAACGATATTGCAGTTTACTTATGTACAGTTCACATAACTTTTTAATAAATGGATATTCCAATATTTTATTGAACTGGGAATTAAGTACCTTTGTGATACTTAGGGAGTGTTGGTTTTAATCCTCTTAGAAATCTGGTATTCATCCTAGGGATGACTTTAGATTTGTGGTTTTTTAATAGGTGTGATATAATTCTGATAGGAAGAAAATTAAAGTGGTTTCACTTGAGGGCATTATTCTGCCTGACAACTTCATATTGTTTATGAATTCTCCCCAGAAAATGATTCCTTGTTACTTAGAGTTTTTTAAAAATCACATATACTTTTTACGGTCAGACTCCAGAAGTTTGAGAGCTAAGTGCTTGTTTTGTAGCAACTGTTTGCTGGGTGTCTGCCTTATCCAGATGGTAAGTACGTCTCTCATACTCTTTCTTGGCCCATCATTTACTGGAGAGGGACAGAAACAGGCGTCAGAGATGTAGATCCGCAGCTAGCATCTTCTTGCTGGTATTTCCAAATGATGAGGATATGCTACTTCCTTTTATTCTCATTGGCTTTTTTTGTCTGTCTTCTAAAATTCTTAGCGGTATTGTATTTGGACTGTACTGTAAACATCAAATGAAAAGTCTACTTGAGTCTGCAAAAATGAGCTGTTTTGGTAGAAATAGGTTGGGAAAACATTCGACAAAGTTGTCTTTGTTGAAGTTGTATGGTGGAATTTGAGCCAAACCTCTTACATTAGTAAATATATCGGGGTGTGTGTGTGTTTGTCTTACCAGGAAAAAAAAGAAAGCTTGAGCCCTGTAAAATCCTGAGGTAGGAGGTTTCAGAGGCAATTGCATTCATTAAATCTGACACGCTAGTTTTTTCGCGCCTTTCATTCACTCTTTCTAAGAGGCGGAATGCAACGGAATGTCTTAGTTTTTCTTCAGTATTACTCATGCTTTCCGTATCACGTTACTGTATTAGTGGGAATTACCTAATGAGGTACTGCTGCAGAACTGATCTCTGGGTGAAAGCAGAGATTTTTATTAATAAAGCTAGACTATCAAATACTGACTGTTTATTAGTTATTTGTTAATGGAAGGAGCTATGATAGTTTTGAGTTAAGCCACAAGGGACTGATCAGATGCAAACTTTGTAAGCAGAAGCAGGAATTGGGGGGAAGTGATTTTTTAATTGTTAACTCCTGAGGTGTAATTGTGGTCCTTTTAAACACTGGAAGAGAGGGATGGGCATGGAAATGCACTTAAATCGTTAATCTACATTTGTCTTTATTCCAGTAAATGAGGAATTGCGAACACAAGACCTACTTCCCTACATCATGTAGACTTCTGCTTTCCAGAACTGTAGCCTGTTACAGATACCAGTAGTAAGGACAGATGAGTACTCTTAAGGATAAGAACTCTTAAGGATAGAGTATATGTTTGCATGGTAAGTTATTAAAGTCAGAATGACAAAAGGGAAGGTCTAATTTTGAAAACTTAAGATCAGGCTTGTGTTGCTTCTGTTGCTAGAATGAGTTCCACTGTGTTAAGAAGGGACAAAGGGAGCTATAAATGCAGTCTTTTTGGTGCTCTACAGGCATCTATTTCTCTCTGCTCCTGTACATCAAATTAGTTATCTTCAGGAGACTGAAGTTGATGTTGTTAGATGTGACAAAAGTTAACTTATTGCTTCAGATTTAGATTGGTGCCTTCTCTGAAGTACTGCAAAATATGTTCATACCTCTCAAAAGTGCAAGGCTGTTATTTCTGCTTCATTAGTGGAGGCTCTCTTGAAACAGTGGTTGAATTCCATTTCTATACTTTTGCCTTTGTCTTCCTCAGGCCTCTGCCATCAGCACTTTTCCGCTTGTGGTCATGCTATTTTTCATCCCCTGCTATCTTCCAGTTTCTTCAAGAAAGCTGTGATGGAAGCAGGTGGCTTTGAAAACATCCCTGGGAGAGAGTGCTGGTTTGCCAGCAGATCTTGCAAAGCTAAACTCCTGACTTGCTCTCCCCACCAACCAGAAACAAACCATTCTTTCCTATACAGACAGGACACTTCAGCGTATTCCAAAAGGCCTGGTGACTCTGTGGGTGTGGTATGCTAAGACACAGATTTATTGGAGCATACTCAGTGACTGAACTGGAAAGCATCTGTATTGTACGAAACAGGCACCAACACAATGGTATCTCAAGAGCTCTTTCATTGTGTGTTAGAGATGATCAATAGATGAAATGCTGTGGCAAATCATTGCAGATTATAGCTGTAAAATGTATTGGATCATGGTCTGCGAAGCTAAAATAAAGACAGTGACAGCTAAACGATGAGAGGTGATCTACTGCAGCTTCGACTTAACTTGGGAACTGAATAGTGACCAAGAAGCAAGAATAAATATGTAACATTTCAGGAAGCTGCTTATTCAAAATTTTTTCTTTGTGACTCTGTAGTTCCAGTATAAGATTTTAGGCCCTGCCTTTGAATGTCTTTGTGGTTCAGTCTAACTTAATTTGTTCCACTGCATTTTTTAGCATGAGACCTCACACAGAAAAAAAAATCTTCTTTCACAAAAAGTGAATTAAGCTGCAGTTTTTTTAATCAACTTGAAAGAAAACAAAGTATATCACCACCACAAAAATAACCACTCTGCCTCTATACCACGTCTACCTGTTGACTTCTCTGACCGGCCAAACTTGATGTTGTGAACTGCAGAACTGCCTGTTTATAAACCACCATCTAGCAAGCTCTGCTTTCTGCCACTTCTTTTCCCTTTTTTTCTGAAGAACTCTGCTTCCGGTGTTTGTATCTCTGTGTAACAGCGAGTCAGACCATCAAGCAGGTTCACAGTTCAAATTCTGGCTTGAGATTTCTCTGCATTTACTCCATTCTGCTACTAGATGGCAGCCTTACTCTAAAGACAGTTACTGGCTAGTCAGGCATTCTTGCTATTGATACTGGGAAGAGCATAGTGTTCCATTTTTGGTGAAAGTACACTGAAAGAGTATTTTTCTTTAGAACATCGCTCATGTCTAACTTGGAGCATAAAATTCTGCTAATGGGTGTTACTGGCCATCTGTACTGAAAGTAGATGCCTTCATCAGTTGTGTGGGATGGTAGCTCGAGCTGTGAAATGTGGTAGAGATGAGTAATTTAAGACCAAAGAACTCTGAACTTTCAATTGGCAATTTAATGAAAAACAGCTTAAAGAAACTCTACCTCCCCTGTAATTTCTATATATATAAGTTTTCTTTGGTCAAATTTTCCAAACATTCCTAATTTTCCTGTTATTTTCACTGTAATACTGTTATGATTGATTAAAAAAAGTTGAAAATGTGGCAAGGTATCAGGGAATACTTTGCAGATTATCATCACCCTTTGGTTGGGCAATAGGATTTACAGAGAGGGAGACTAGAATGGAGATACTTGCTTCAAATACCAGGTCCTAAACAAGGTCTTTGGGTTGGTTTTACTTAGTGTTTTGAATTCTTTTTTAATTTTTCTACGGGTGTTTTTTTTTTTTTTTTGAGTGAAACAGTGATCCATGTAGGGTACTAGCAGCACTGTGGCTTCCTTGTATTTTGGACTGTACTGTCATGGATGCTTAGCATCTTATTGCCTAACGGAACATGATGCTTGACTTTTGTTCTTCAAGATACTGATAACCTGTGATTAAACAGTGTAACCAGAAAGTTGTCTTAAAGCACTGTTTAGTTTAAGTCTTTCTGAGTTGCTGTTCTGCAGAACATGATTCCCCTGCATGCCTGAACACGTGCAGGTATTGCTGGTGTCCCGTTTTGTATCTCTAGGTGCAACTACACATGTGTTTTTGTTTGGATTAGGAGTGTGTGTTTGAAGCAAATCTCGTGATAGTCTCTACTTCCAGTGGTTATGTTTGTATCATGGAATGGTCTTGGGGAGCAGGAAGTAGATTCCTTTTACAAAAAACTGATCTTGAATATGTCCTTCAACTGTTAATGAGTGCTTGGTCTGCAGGACCAGGTCTGCCTGTAGCAGGTGGTGGGCTCTCAGTACCAACTGTTTTGCTCCACAGATTTCCTGTTGTGCCTCACTTACTATGAAAATGCAGCAGAGCAAATGTTAACAAGTTTAACCAACACTTTCAGGTGAGTTGTCATCCTCCAAAATATTAACAATGTCATGAGTGTTTTTTAGTAGGCTTCCTACTTTTTTATTTCACTGTGGATTCTGATGAACGTCCTCTAACGAATCTAACCTAGCATTTCAAAATGTTGCCTTCCCCAGTTGTTTGCCTGCCCTTTTTGGAGGTAGCAGTGATGGTAGGACAGCTCTAGTAAATAGCAGAATATATATATCTTGCCTTTGGGCTGTCGCTTTCAAAACGCACTAGTAGTTACAGAAAGTCTGGCTGCCCCAAAGTCATACCTGATTAAGCAGTTTTTCATCTGAGATGAAGATGATCAATTGTGCTGCCTCACAGTTGATCAGACACTACAGAAATACATTGCATGATTTCAGTAGATATTGTGAGTTCATAATGAACTGAAAGTATCTGTAAATTAATGTACTAGAGTGTGATTTTTTTTTTCTGCTCTTACTTTAAAAAGAGCTGCCCATAGCTGCTAGCTATTGAATAGGATGTGCAGTCTAAGTAAAAAGCAAGAAATCGATTAGGCAGAAGGCAGTGGAAATGGATAAATCTGTGTATTTCTTTCTTTTCTCCAGAAGAAAATCTAAACCTGCTTTCACCGAAGTTGCTTAATTTCAAGCTCAAAACATGATTCTCACAAATCATTTGATATCATCATGCAGCACATCCCCCCTGGAAAAAGTCAGGTACCCTTCCCTCATCTTACCCCCACAAACTTCTTTTCTTGGTGCTTCTTAGCTTTGTCCGTAGAACCTGAACTCCATCTTTTAAAAATTAGTTTACTGCTTTTGATATTCTGCCAAGCATTATTTCTCTCAGTCATACCTTAGTCTTTAATTTTGTCATAAGGGTTAAGAAATAAATACTATTTTTAATCCTGGACAGTGTTGAAGACCATAAAATGCTATTAAGAACCGTGAGTGTTCCAGATACCAGGAGTACAAACATTAATAATCTGGCAGTTTTCCAAGTCTCAGTGGTTTTTGTTTTGTCTTGGAACAAACAACTTTGGAGTATTTTACTGAAAATACATTGCTAATAAAGAAAAATCTTCAGATTGGGGTCTGAGTTGCTTTATTTGGAGAAGTTGTGGAGCAGAATGTGTGTGTGTACATGGCCATGTGAGCACGTGTAATGATGAGGTGGGTGGTTGGAGCCTGCTGTGCAGGCGGTCTGCGCCCCAGGTCCCGACCCTCAACAGCAGCAAAGTGTTTCATCTGTCGTCACTGAAATAACTAGAACAACAGGTGAAACAGGAGTTTTGGTTTTCAGTAGAATTAATGATACTGAATCCTAACACTAGTCCTAACACTGATTTTACTGGTACTGCACAGTAGTTTGTAATGTATTTGAAAGTAATTTTTATTGGCGTTTACTTCTTTGGCAAATAAATTAATTCTGATGTATTAAAGGACAATTTTATTTAAGTAAAGACATATGGTCTATTAACAGTGTAGCATAATCTTTAGATCTAGTGTTGTCATAACATGCATAAGAGCTGCACTAGGTATTAAATCTGTCTTGTGGAACCACACAGTGTGTCCTGAAGGTAGTACAGGTTTTGTCTTGAATGCAGGACAGAAGTCAGAGAAAAGGCATGAATGTAAGAAACTCTTAAAAAGAACAGCTGTAACTTTGCATGAGACTGTCAGCTGGAGGACTTTACTAGAACTATGAAATGTTGATATGTAACTTCAAATGAATGAAGTTAGAAATGCAAGACTTTTTTTTTTTATATATTCGCTAAGGAAACTATGTTACTGTAGAATGAAGGTTAAGGCATAATTGCTTTTTACGTTAGCTTTCTGAAACAGAGAAGCATAATGACTGCTTCCTGGCGTCTTGAAAAAGTAACAAATCTCTCTGTTCTGTAAGACAGAGCAATTCCAAAGAATGAAAAACAATTCAGTAAGTTATGTAAGACATTGAGATATATTGAATCTTGGCCAAATAGTAATTCAGAGCCTGGTCCTGTAATTTTACCTCATAATTCTGTTGAAAAAGAAGAAACTAAATAATAATAATAAAAAAACCTTAAAACCCCCCCCCAACCCAAACAAAAAAAAAAAAAATAATTGTACAAATAGAATTCCCTACCAAACTGAGTGGAAAAATCCATCCTAAGATTTGCAGATGAACATCAGAATTTAATCTTAAGATTTTCTTTACAGTGACAGGTTTTGACATCCAATGAAAGGCTTTCAAAAAGGTGCTTTTAAAACTGTTTATTTAACTGAATGTTTAAAATGGAATATATTTCTAATACTTACATAGAAGAGTGTTTTGAGAATAGTACCTCAAAGCAGTGAATAATGGACTGAATGCAAGTCAAGAAAGAGGTCTTATTTAGGTAAATATTAATAGCTGCATTCTGAAGAATAGCCTAACTGTCCCCATAGGGAAGTGTCCCACAGCGTGTAGGGTTACTCATGAGTCTAGTCACTTCAGTATGTTTCTTTCATTGCTGCTCATGCCTGTTTTAAAAAGACCTGAGAGTCTCATCCAGAATATTTAGCTTACATTTCTTGGCGCTGACCAAATTATGAACCTGGCAACTTGTATGATGTTGCTTACAACACTCGCAGTGCTATCTACTGGCACAGGGTTACTTAGCAACAGTGAAGCTCACGTTTGCCTACAGCTCATGCGTATGCATCTAAATGTAGTTCTGGAAAAAAAAAAGGTTAAAGGAGTACAAAGTTTGGAAGAGGAAACAAACTTTAAGGGTTTGTACTCTTCAGCAATTTTGGTTTTGAGACCGATGGCAACAGTGCATAAGAAAATGTCTTGTAAAATATTTTGTCTTTTAAAATCTTTATTAGCTTGTTAATGTATTACAAGAACTTGAATACGACATGAACAGAACCCTACTCCTACCAACTATCAAAAGATCAAAAATATAAATACAGCAAAAGGAAAAAGAGCAGGGGACACATTCTATTTTGAATGCCTGTGTTACAAATGCATTCCTGGGAAACAAGAAGTTTAATTATTTGAACATGGGGAATCTGAGAGAGTCACCAAAATATGATATATAGATATTTTGAGAGACGAACAGATGGGTTGAGATTATAGTAGATTAATTATTTCTGAGAATGTTGTTGCTTGTCAGTTTACCACTGCTTTGCTGATCAAACAAAGGGGTTTTTGGCAGCGTGCGCTCTTTATGACTGCAGTAATACTCCAAAGCACAATGACTTAAAACGTCAGTGGCAGACTCTTACTGTATGATGATTACGTTAATCTCAATTTCTGGGATTTCAGGCATGCAGTTCTCATTATTAGTTGCAGTGGAGTTTCCTTATATAGCAAAGGGAGGAAGGTATCATGGCTCACTCCAGACCTGAGAAGAGGCAGGGAGCGGAGTGACCAAGCTAGGAATGGTGAGGGTAGAAAAAAGAAAAACTAGACTTAGCTAGAGAATGGAAAAGGGTGTAATGATGAGAATTAAAGATGGGTGTGTTATGGCTGTTGGGAGAGAGACATGGAGACTTTCTGTAGGGTGTCATGCTGGAGAAAGCAATGCATGTGTGTTGGATTTCTGGAGATGCAAGAAGGAGCTGGGCAATTTGGAGAACAAGGGAGAGGTGACTGGGGAGGTGCTGTGTTTGTAGGAGGAGTAAGAATACTGTTACTCAAGCCTCAGACTCGAGTAGTTCCTTTTTACCTAAAAATTAGGTGGTTTGAGAAATGGATTCTCCAGAGGCTATACTTTTTTTTTTTCCTGTGTTGTTTGGGCTTCCTCATCAGTATTCTTAGTTGTGAGTTTACTGGGCTTTTCTTGTGGGAAACAAATTCAGACATGATGTAGAAGATGAACAAGGTCCCCTACCACTATCGTGAGTGGGATTGAGTGTCAATCCCTGTTTTTCAGAGCTGATTCAAAATGAGGAAGCATCTTGTAAAGAACGCTTTTGAGGACTAGAATGAACCTAGTTAGTGGATGCTGATTTAAAGAAAAATAAAGTCAGCAATCCAGACTCCCAAAGTAAAAATACATCTAAAGTGCTTACCTCTGTATTTCAAACTCATATGTAAAGGATCCTATAAATTTGATTTCCACACATATGTTCATTGGACATATAATTTTGTTGCTGCATGTGTACTTTATGGGGCTTGCTTACTTTATGGGGATGTCTTCCCTAGTTAATGGACTGTTGAAAGGAGAGGTTGTAATTACCAACTGTGCTTTGTGGCTGCCTCAGGGTGGGCAAGAGGGGTAAGAGAGAGTTGTGCCAGTTGAGTTAATTCTTTATCAAAAGTACAGAATAGTGTTTGTGCACAGTAGGGGCTTGGTAAAATCTATGATTCAATGCAAGTGACAGCCTACTCATCCCATCTTACTTCTGGGAAACGTGCTTGATCTACACGTCTCACTATTGTAGGGGGTTTTTTTGAAGGCAAATGAAGGAATGATGTGAAATTCTTCTGGTTTTGGGTTTTTACAAAAGGTTGCTTCTCCACATTAAAAACTATTAGGCTGTTGAACAGTAAATCTGTGTTACAACAAATGCTTTGCAAAGGAGAATAAGGTAAAACTAGAAGAATTAATCTTTTTTTTTTCCCTTTTGCTGCTCTAGTGGAGACTAGAAGGGTGCAGGCACTGTCTGCCTCAGCATCCCAAACATGTCTGTTGCAGCCTGTAGGGCTGACCTGTGTAACAAGGCTCTGTGCTATACAGGAGTAAAAGACTACCCAAAAATTGTCCCCCATCCTTACAGAGAAGGCTTGAATCCTTTCTCCTTTGTACCTTTTTTATGACCATCAAAGCCAGGTTTGCTATGTAGTGTGGTATGCTTTGAATGCAAAATCATCCACCCATGCTTGCCAGGAGACAAAGTACATACTGAGTCACTGTGTCTCTTTTAATTTGTTTTTTACGGTGATTATAGCTATTTTTGAAGAGTTCACTAGGTAAGTTGCCTTCCATGAGTTTATTCAGCTGCGGACTATACCCACCTGCTTTGGCAGCTGGAACAAAAGCAGAATAATGGAAGAATGAAAATCTGCTAACAGTTGCACTTGTGTTTGTGCTTTGCAGGCAGGATTCGTTGTAGTGCAAATCTTTGTGGGCTAATGAAGTTAAAGCAGGGCTTTAGATACTATTTTTTTTTAAACAAAAGCAGCCTGCCTAAAGCCATCTCTGCTACTGTTTTCCTTCTGAAACAATGAGAGTGAATACTGCAGGTTTAAAAATGGAGTATAATTTATGAGGCTCCTAGCCTTAGGGATGAGTCCTTGTGTAAGTGGGTTTTAAAATATAAAATTAATATTAATGAGGTGGGGAGTCTTTCAGACCTGGCCTTTAATACTAATCCATTGTGAGTGGAGCAGCTCTAGAAATGTGCTGATACTGGCACAAAGACAACCAGGAATTGACTGCTCTTAGAAAATGCCTCGTCAGTCCAAGTCTTCACAGACTCCTGAATACTTCTCCTGATCAGATATGGAAGGGGATTTGAACATTTCTGATATCAATACTCTGCCTGCTGATTCTGCCTGCATTTCCCTGGGAACACCCCTCTATGCTGGCATTCAGTTCTAGCTTGTTGCATGGATGGAAGCGTAATGAAAGGGTAAGCTACTGGTAGAGTTTGGAAATGCCTTTTGGAAGAGAACTGTGAACCTTCAATTAGATGTTTGGGGAAGGTCATGGTGAATTAAGCTGGGTGGCATCAGTATTAGTAGCTCCCTGCTCCGATTATTAATGGCAAAAAGGCTCTAAAATAATTTAGTAACTCTTAAGTGTGTGTGAAAGAAATATGCCAATGGACTATAGCTTCTCCTTATTTATTTTCAGGAAGGAATACACTGTATTAGCTGCCATGTTAACAGTTTCAGCTAAGGAATACTGTTTATATTATAAATTCCCTGAAAATGAGATGTGTTTGTGGAGCAGTGCCCCGCCTCCTAATTCACGGAGTCTCATGCTGGGAGATGAGAGGTCACCTCAAAAATGCTGAGCCCCTGTATTTAACTCTAGTTAGTGAAGGAGTTGGCATACCTGTCAGCAGCTGGATGGGGAAGCTAATAATAATTAATAGCCTCTTAACATTACCTTTTTCCTTTTCCTGGTCTTGGCTCCGAATGCATTGATCTTGCTGTTAAACACCTCTTTGGTCTGAAAGCAGAATTTTGGAGTCAAAGTATAGCAGACTCAAATAGTTGCTCTAAAAGCTGAAGTACTAACCTTGATTATTTAATTTGCTGACTGTAAGTTTGCATTGTTTTTGGAAAAGCTTTGCGTTCATTCTACAAGTAAATGATGTTTCATGACATCTACAAAGCTTATACTGGAATACCTGTACTCAAAGTGAGCACTTTCCTTGGCTCTGCCTCTTGGTGTTTTAGGGCAAGGCACCAAATGCTGTTTATCCTTGTAGGTAAAACCCACTAGGCTTTTCCCTAGTACCAAAGAAAACGTAGTCCTGTGTCCATTGCCTGTTTTGTATCTACAGCATTACATTTATGTTTGTGAAAGGGGGACTACTTCCTTGATGTGGATTGGATGTTATATAATTGCTACTGATTTGTTGCTTTTAATACTCTTCTGAAAAACAGAGTCCGGAATTGGCATCATAAGATCTGAAATGAAAATGGGGGAGAGAAAAGCTCCAAATTTTTTTTTTTTGAGAAGCTAAAATGGAGAAAAAGCTAGTTAGTGAAGCTCATCATCAGAATAATTATATTCTTAGGATTAATTAATGAAAATACTGCAGGAAGGTATTGTTTTGCACTACAGTTCTGTATTTAGATCTGCTAATGGAAGGTCGCAGGCTGAGCATTGCTTGTTCCAGACTGCTTGCCAAATTTCCTAAAGGATTTTCTTTGTCATGCAAGCTTGCCTCTGTGGCATGGCGCTTACATGCTGTACATGCCTCTGCTGCCACATTAAGTAATAGCATCTCTTTATTAAATCTGGAGTGATTATTTGTGCTATTAGAATGTCACAAATGTATTAAAAATGCTGTTTTTCCTGCCCTGCATCTAGGAATCTCCTGACTCATCTGTGAAGTACTGCACCTTTTGAATAGCTGTAGTATTTGTCGTCTTCTTTGCATCTAGAATAGGGGTCTTTAATTCATACAGTCAGTTCCACATTCATAAAAAACCCTCAAGGCCGCGTTCAAGAGCTTGATGCCCATGTGGATAGTCTCCTCTCCCATTGAGAATGGCTGGATAGCGTTCTTTCCGCAAATGCCAGGAATACTGCTCAAGGTGCTGCCACAAAGCCTGCAACAGCCTTACCCTATACAGGCAAAAGGGCGCAGCAGCAGGCGGGAGCTTGCTGCTCAGAAGACACCACTTTTCCTGTACCACCATATGGAGTTAGCTGATGCATCTTAAAATTTTGGGGGCAATTTTGACCTAAGATTTATGGGTTGGTTTTGCCTTTTAAAAGGGGGAATAGTAAGAATAGATTCCTAAGCTCTGAAGATATTCTTTGAGCTAGGAATAGTTTAACAGGTGGAAAAGACAAGGCACAGAAATCGAGTTAGAAATTACACAGGAGTCTGAGAGTTGAGACAGACCTCACATTTCTGGAGGTTGAAGTCCAGTGTCCCAGGCAGCCTCAGGCTGCTTATGTCCCTTTACCAGGTTGTTAGACTACTAACTTCTTGGTAGAACTACCTGACCTCTGTGGGCTGCGGTCAAATCCTCCTGTACCCCAGGCAACCAACCCCTGGCCTTTTCACTTGTTTGTTGAATGGCCGGAATAACAGTCCCTGCCTGCCAGCCAGTAAAAAAATACTTGCAGCACAGCAAGCATGGCCACCTCCTCCGTGGCTTTTGCCCTATGAGAGTTCCTCACTTGCCTTAATTCACTGGTTTTGTCTGTACTCACATTGGTTTTGTTTTGTTTTTTTAACAGTGTATCAGTTATCTTGCTGTACAAACCCAAGTGGAAACGAAGCAGTTGCGTTTGCTGTAAGAGGGGTAGCCAGATCTATACCCACACTTCTGGACCTGACGTCTCTTAGATCGTAATGATAAAGGTATGGTATCTTATCTCCATTGCTTGATTGATTATTTTAGGGGAGAATGCATGTGCACTCATCCTGTAGTAAAACACGCTTCTATTTTGATTTAAGCAGTGAAGGCATGGCCCATGCTGTGTCCAGATACTGCTGAGATGCTTCTTCATCTGCTCAAAGTCTGCTGGTTCATAGTGAGTGGCTGTCATTTCATATACCCATGCCTGATGTGATTCAGGGTAATGTTAGATCACTTGTTAGTAATTAAAACAGAACTAATTCTACCATAGCTTGTTGGCAGAGTGGGAAAGGAAGGCACAGCAGAGATGAAAGTAGATTTGTTTCTACTTCTCCAGAACTTACTTTCCTTCTTAGGTCTTCCAGCATCTTGGTTTCTGTTGTCTGTATATTTGTAATCCATAGACACAATCTTATAGGCAAGAATCTAATTAAAAAAAAAAGTGTGCTTTACACAGGGCAAAATAAAAAGGAATTCATTAGTTGAGGACCAAATGCGTGAGGAGGAACATCATTTGGCTGCATTATGGCTGCTTATTAATCTAACTGCGTAGGTAGAGAAAAAAATTAAGGGATTTTAAATCTAGGGGTTCACAATTACGCCTTCATGACAACAGAGATTTGTGTGAGTACTTGTGTTTGACTAAGGAATTTTACAGACTGAAGTGAATGGCTTTGTTCATAGCATCAGACTGTAGAAATGGTGCTTGAAGACATAAAGGAGTATGCAGGATGAATATTTGTCCTTTTTTGTCCGTTCTCTTGTTCCCTCTGTTCCTATGTTACCATTTAATAAATTGGAAATAAAAGAAATGCACATATATATAATAATCATGTTACGCTAAAGCGAATACTCGGCAGCAGTGATCGGTGTCAATGAAAACAAGAACAGCAGTCAGATAAATGACAGTCTTGTCGCTGCTTGACTGAAGCAAACTTGCTGTCTTTAAGTTACAGCTAAAACAAAGTTAAATTAGACAAAAAATAAGCTACGGAACAAAGAAATGCAAAGAAGAGACTCTAGTGACTCAAGAGACTTGGCTGTCATCTTCTGTTGTTTCCGTGCCTTACAGTAGCTGTTATCAGTAATTCAGGAAGTGAGCTGCTGGGGTAGGGATAGAACTTAGTACTGCTGATAAGGAAGTGAAATGATTGAAATGCCTGGTGTAGTGTTAGATAAGATGAAATGCCTACTTTATCTCACGAGCAGAATTCTAGCAAGATCCAGGGAGGCTGTGCAGCTTTATTCAGTAAAAGGCGGCAGGCTACCTGGGTGACCACCATACAAGCCAAACAGGATGGGAACTTTATATCAAGAATCTTCCCTGCACAGATCCCTGCGTTTGAGCATGGGAGGGTTTTGTGTTTCTCATTGCATAAAGAGATTTACGGTAAGGGACTCCTTAGTGTTTTATTGTGAGCCTAGTTTGAAAGTAAAGACTTTCTAGATGGCGCAGTATTGGTTTCTGTGCCTTTTGTAAAGGGCTATGTGTGTTTGACATTGTTGGCCAGGTTGTGCAGTCTTTTGGCTTGCAAAACACCTGCCCATGTCAAGGAGGTGTTTCTGAAATGAGGAGTGCAGGCTTTGACTTTGTAAATAAATTATTTTTCGTGAGAGCCTTGGCACATTAAAATGCTTATTCTAAGTGGTATATTTGTAGTATAGGATGTTAGACTGCCATGCAAAGTACGTGGAGATTCGTTGTTACAGCTTTTTGCTTTAGTTGTCATATGTCTGAGAGTTTTCGGACAATGAATCTGTATGTGGGCTCTCACTGAGACAATTTAATGAGGAGCCAAATTCTGCATCGACCTATGGTAAAAGCAGTGCAATCAACTTGAACGCCAGGCACTCAATACCTCAAATGTGTGCTCTGTACCAGAACTTAAAAGCTGTGAGATCAGAACCCCATTGTGCAAGGGTCTGAGGAGACAAAGTGAAAGATTCTCACTGTGAAAGCTTAACTGCTGATTGACAGACCACAAACCCTGCAAGAGGAGAGAGGCTGAGAGACATCACTGGTGGAAGAGAGAATAGGAATTTGCTTTTCTACTATTATTCATCAAACCACACTGTGTTTTAATGCTATCTGTGGAGTTAAGTTTCGGTTGCTACAGTGGTAGGAAGTCTAGGGAAATGCTATTTCTGTTTTCTTCAGTTTGTTTGCTTTTGCCTGCTTTCTGAATTGCTGAAAAGATCATTACCATCCAGACAGAAGCAGAAAATGGACTTAAACAACCTTAAAAAGAAAGCTATGTACATATAGTACAGTTCAAGTAATTAAAAGGAAAAAAGTTCTAGGAGTTGCATTTTAAATGGGAATGGATCAGATTAGTGGGGTTTTTTAGGGCTGTTTTCTTTCAAAATTTTAAAGAAAGGATTTCCTCATGTGTTTTGCTCAATGCTAGCTCTGATGGGCTTGCTTAAAGAGTTTATATTTGTGATCATTTAGTTCTTTAAAGACTCAGTGTAGTAAATGAACTAAATCAGCAATGATAAACCAAATTCTGGCCCAGTTGAAGAAAATAACAAAATTGCTACTAATTTCAACAAGTAGGGTCTTGTTCCAAAGCCTCAAATTAATCTAATGTAATATTAGATGTAGTGGATTTAATATAGCCAACAGTAGAATATGATTTTTCTGGGTATCATTTATTACATAAGAAACAGAATGGTTCGGAAGACTTAGATACATTTCACACCCCTTTGGCCACATGATTTATTATCTATCTATGGCAACATAGCAAAAAAAATTTGGTCTAGTAATCTAATTGAATATACTACTCAACTGTTCTTCATGCTGAAAAGATAATGATGTGTTTAAATTGTTGATGATCAGCTTTTTGTTAAAGAAAGACATTGAGCAGCCTGAAATACATGCAATTTTCTTTTGCTTGTTGCCAGAGGAATGTAGATGAAAGCTACTTCAGGAAGGACTACAGAAAGTGGCTTTAGAACCACCAAAGCAAATGATCAAAGTGTTTTTTGACTACTCATGTCTTGGGCAAAAAAGCACTGCAGTTCTCTGCCTACATGGCATTCTGTGGCTTGGCTCTGTGCAGAGCAGTGTTAGTATTTTGCAGTAATATGAAGGCTATAATGAGATTCAGAATATCTTGTTTCTCTGTAATTGACTGTTGGGTGAGTAATTCTTTCATATTCATTGCTTCAATTTCCCTTTCTGTTAAACAGTGACAATGATACTTCTCTTCTGAAAACATGTTAAGGTCCACAGGTAAAAGCTATCTTAGATTTAGCTTGATTTATTGGTTTTCCTAGTCCTCAGTGAGCTAAGAATCAAAAATAAGTTTGTTTTGGATGTCTTGCATTGGATTACGTTACTCTCTCCAGTTTACCAAACTCACGTTTACCACTTGGAACATTATGCTTTGTTTTATTCACAGAGCTAGTACTCAAATTCATTTTTGGAGTGTATGACCAGCAGGGAAGCCTATAAGGATAAATAGTGTCTTGGACCATGCATGTAGTTCTTTATGGAAGTTGGTGAGAACAGCTCTAATCTGTAAATTTAATATTAATCCTAGTGCAAGCTTTCTTCTCCTATGTAGAATGGCAGCCTGTAATTGAGCCTGTTCCAGCAGGAGCTGGTGCGTGTATGTACACTTCTGATTTCAGTGGTGGTAGTGTGGAACCTGTTTGTTTGCATGGCTGTTGACTGTAGTCTCTTTCTGGCACAGTACTTGATGATCTGCCTGCTTGTACTCAAGTAAGCGTCTGGCTCAGCTGATCCTGGTGTTATGGAAGGACTCACAACACTAGGCAGCTCTGTAAACAGTGGCCTGAGCGTGTTTACGGATCACTTGGAAATTTATGTCATTTCTCAGGTGTCCAGTGGAGGCTGTAGTTCATGCTCAAGCAATAAGATGAGACGGTTTGTGTTTCTGAAATTAGTCAGACTCTTCGTTAGGAGAGGCAATGGTAGAAGTGTCCTAACATGTGCCTGAAGAGCAAGTTGCCTGTATTTCCTTCAAGCTTTTCCCTCCCGTGAGCTGAACACCTTTGATGTTCAGTGTATCAATCCTTTTAACCCTGGTGGTGCCGCTCTTTCTTCTGCTGACTTGCTGGAGCTGACTCTTATTTTAGGACATGGCCACTTAATGAGAGATCTGAAATCACCTAGTCCTTTGCATAAGCTAGTCTTGATGCTTCTCTCCTACTTCTTGTTTTGGTAGGGGGTAGGGTGTTCCATTCTCACTTTTTTGGTAACATCTTGCTGATTTTGCTACTCAAACTTACTTCTGGGAGTCCTGCATAGGGTTATTTGGAACTGTCCTGGTTTGAGGTACTCCTCAGGTACTCTTTGATCACATCTTGACCTTTGTGTATTTGTTTTTGAATGTCTTGCACTGCACAACAATTACCTCTGTTTTAAACTCTCTTTGAACAGTTGTCTCCTGTTTTGTGTAGTTATTTGATGCTTTGATTACAGAGCTGCTGGGATAGGCCTGATGGAGACGGGTCCTTGGCACCCGCGATTCGGGCTCCTGTTCACCTGGGGAGTCACTCCTTTACCCAGCAGGCTAGACCTGGGGTCGCAGGCTCCGGGGCGGTCTGCGTACTGCAGAGGCCTAAACTGCCATCCTTGGGTCCAGCGTCTCGACGGGCTGCTATCGAGATCTAGCTGAAAGGCAGACAGACGGGGGGTGGGGGGAATCAACAGAAATAATAAGACTGGGAATTTTAGAAAAATACATAGGTGGAAAACTTCTGTGCATCTCACTTGTTAACACTGCCTTCCCAGGCTTTGTGGGAACTCAGGAGAAAGATGTCATATGCTCCAATTAAAGTTTTGCACCAGTGTTTAGTGGTTTGCAGTCTAAATATATTCTATTGAGTATCCTTTCAGACAGTTCATATCCCAGAAACTAGAATAGTAAACTATATATAGTCTCTGACATTACAAAACAGGTTTGTTTTCACCTTCTCCCATGGCTGAATTGAGATAGCAGGGGCTAGCAGGTTCTCCTGCTGTTCTCTTCTATATCTTTGGCTCACCTTTCACTCTCCCATTTGTGTCCTCGTTTTGGTGTTCAGGCTTGAGCAGTACATGTCCTTTCTGACTCATACAACTTACTTACACATACCTCCAACTTCAGGTTCGTACTGTACTGAATGCTTCTTTTCAGAGACCTGATTCCTTCCAGCACTCTTATTGCATGCTCACTGGTATTGTATGGGGCTGGGTGGAATTAAAAAGAAATGCCCTATTTCTCTAAATAGCACTGTTCTGGATATTTTCTTGATGGGTTCCTGTTCCCAGTTTCAGGTGAAGTCCCCCAGAAGCCCAGGGAGGGGAGCTTCAGCTTCAAGGTCCTGGTTAATTCTCAGCACCTCTTTAGGAACTGTCACAGCTTGAATTGCATCTTCCTTGACCTGTCTTGCTGCAAGGACAAAATAGTTTGCTACAAATCTGGTGATTGGCCTTCTTGTTTATGGGCTTGCTTTATACAGAATTATGAGTCTTGGGACCAGTTGCCAGTCATTGCTGTGGGGCATTGAGCTTGTTTCAGTGCACTTTCTGCTGTGTTATGGTCAATGCAGAATTTCATAAGATCCACTCTTCACTAGATTCAGCTTAGAGAAACTTCTGCAAAATTCTCCTGTCCCTCGTTTTGTGGCTTAACAAGAGCCAGGGAGCAGAGCATTCCACCATTTTCATGGACTATGTAGAGACTCTTGTCAGGTGTAACTTCCTCACCTCTCTGCAGAATATTACTGCATCTTTTCTAGCATCCAGACCGGTGTTTTAATTACTCTCCTAATTTCTCACACTAAGAACTTGACGTACTGTTACTAGATAGGTGGTTGGCACTGCCCTACTACCCTTTAGTGACAAATACTCCTGTTGTCAACTAATACGAAATCCAAACCATTTATATCCTGGATCTTTCATCAACCTTGTTATTTGCTTGCTTTCCTCTGAGTGATTTTGCTTTACAGTGCCAGGACTTGGTGCTGTTTTTTCAGTTGAACGCTGATAATCAGTGTATCTGAGTTTATGCTACAGCTGTCTCTCCAATATAGTTGGAGAGTAATCTAATCTGTCACTGATCTGATAGCAGAATCGCAAAATTGATGGTTTGGTAGTTTTAATTCAGGAGCTTCCTATGAGTGCAGAGAACTGTCTATGTGGTTGCTTAAAATGATTACTCTGGAGTCTGTTGGCTGTTTATTTAAGGTAGCAAGGTGGTTTAGAAGTGAAACTTCCTGAGTTCTGATAGAAGCCTTGCAGAGAAGTACTGGGGGGTACTTACTGTTCTGGAAGTGCAAATGGCTGCACCAAATGTGCTCTGGATTTCTGGTTTTCCTAGATATTTGTACTGAGATATAGATGGAGAAATGGATCACTGGGGCCCTAACTCAAGGCTTCTAATCCACACCCAACTGTTCTTAAGTTTATCTCTCTAAAGCAGATAGTTTAAAAAATTGCCTTCTCATTTCTTGCTCTGGAAAGCTTGATGCCTCTTGTTAGCTGCTTTCTGCAATTCCACTGTTGTGCAGTGTAATTTTCTCTTAGACAAGCTTCTCTGTAGATGACATTTTTGTTTGTTTGCTTCCTGTATCCTTCTTCCAACTCGATGAAAGCCATTACAAATTTAGCACTTCTGAAATGGATGCAGCATTTTCTCTGGTTTTTGCCAGATGTTTAAACATTCACCTAAAGGAGTGCAAATGGCTTCTCTGCGAGTATTTGATTACTGAGAAGAGTTTGCAAAACCACCAGCTTTGCCCAAAATCTCTTACTCTGAATCCTTTTCAAAGCAGAGTTTGTATTGAGACTAAGCCTGAACTGATGAAGCTATTCCTGTGTTCGTGAATGACGTAAAAGCAAAATGTCAGAGAGATCTAGATCAGCAGGTGAATATAGCACATAACAGACTTCATTATAGGACAGATGACTACCTACATGATTTAGAATTTCCTTAATATGGTGTTCTGGTTATTAGTGGGCAATAGCAATGTCAAGGGGGTGTTCTTACTTAAAAAAATAAAATCTTCCCCCATTGTTAGGTTCTTGTAAAGACCATTATTAGCAAGGAACACTGAGCACAGTACTTAATGTTTGTTGTACCGCAATGGCAGCTCTCAGATGGAAATGTGAGAGAGAAAAAATAACTGAGACTCCAGCTTGCACAAGGCCTGAAACAATGGCACTAACTGCTTTTGCAAGTGCATGGGAAAAGTTTCCAAAAGTGTGTGTAAGTAGCCAAGGCACACTCAAGTCTAGTCAACTGGTTTGTGTGTGGCTGGAGGCTGCCCCTCATGTGGCCACCCATGAGTACTTTGTTCACTTAATTCCAGTGCAGTCTGATGTGATTTGGGGTGCTTGTGTGTTTTATCTTTCAAACACCTAAACCAATGCAATGTAAAATTGTGCTGGAGGTGATCATACTTCAGGCAGTAATGATGAAGGGGAGAAGGGTAATTGGGGGAACAGTATTACTGCCTTTTAACTTGGGAACTACGAGTGGGAATAATTGGATATATTCTTAAAGCCCTTGTCAGTCATGGTGTTGAGAAAGGTGAAGTTGGAAATGATCGTTACAAATTAGTAACTTAGTACAGCTCTGTGTGCGCATTTTTGTGGTAATTTTTCAAACTTGAAGCTGAGAAGATCTTCTGAGGTTGGAAGGGAACAGAACACAACACAAAGCACAGTGTGACTTGGTGATTTTTTCATCTTCTCAAACAAAAGTGTGTTGCTGGCAAAGCAGAGACTTCTCTGAGGGATTTGATTTGAAGCCAGTCAAATTTCAGGTCAGCAAGAACGATTGTGCTGGTTTCAGTGTGTTTTGGAGCTAACTCTGGATTATGTATGTTTTGGGGTTTTTTTTCTGAAAAGGTGATTAGAAATAACCCTTTCTTATGGAAAAGATCTGTTCCATCTCTATATATTTATAGTGAGAGGCCTATCATGTCACTGACAAGAACTTGCTTTTACTGGTTTTATTCCTGTTGGCATTACTGCACAGCCAAGGCCACTTCCCCATTCTGGCAGATCCCTACTGACTTACAATTACTTGTACCTGAGCAAGCTGCCGTAGACACAAGAGCTTTTGGCAGGTGTAAAAGGTGCCTTAGGTTCTCTGCTGAGCTCCTAGCAGTGGCGAGAAAGCATCTTGCAAATGGGAGGCTTCTTGAATCCAAGGGTAACTTCTGCGGTTGACCTTTAAAATCAGCAGGCTTTATGAGGAACTTACAGCATTAGATACAAGGTCACTGAAATTCAGGGAAAGCGGAACGAGTGACATGACTCTTCTGTTCAGTTTCCAGAGGAGAGCTCTTTGTTGGAGGGTGTGGAGGAGCAGGAGGGTGAATCCTTACCACCACACTAGGGAAACATGGCTGATTACCGCTCTTCTGGTCTAAGTGGGTAAAATAGTTTAGTAACTGCTTGGGTTTTTAAAACTTTGAAAGAATGAAAATTACTGAGACGGCTTCTTAAAGTAGTTTCTGTGGGTAACAGACTTGGTGGTGAGAATAAGCTCTGGGGTCAAGTGAGTGAATGTGGATGGGCAACAGGTGCTCTCTTGGCCTCCTGAGAGGCAAAGTAACCTGGAGGAAGGACTTAAAGGCTCTTGTTAAGCCGTGTGGGCAAATGGCAAACAGCGTTATCTAGAAATCTCATCACTTTGATGTAAATGAAATGTCATAATTGATCTGTTCAGCTCTCTGCTGTCAGCTGCTTGACAGAGATGCATTACAATCGCACACGTGATCTCAGATTCGTTAACCTATCCTTAGCTGTGCCACTGCCTGGGAGCATTATGCTTAGAGTCAGTTATTTGCAAAAGAATAAAATAGGAGGGGGGGAAGAAGTCAGGACTTGCAAGAGAGTGTTTCATAACCTGCTGTGTTAACAATTTGCTGTCATTAAAAATGTAGAAAAAGGAAAAAAAGAGTTTATCTAGTAATTATTAAGAATGAGTTGACCTAGTACTACAGTAATGCTATACTCTTGTGAGCTCAGCAGTACTGAAACGTATCATGCCAGGGTCACCTGGGGAGACTGTGCTTTATAGACTTACTGTGCAGGTGGACTTCAACAAACAGCCCGTGAGTAATGTGTTAAATGTCAGGTTCTTGGTCTTCTGAAGCAGGTGTGGGCCAGTTCCTTGTACACCACTAAATATGGCAGATGGACATCTTTTGTCTGGTTTTAGCAGGAAACCTAGCTGTGGGACTAGATAGACTTATCCAGACTGTATGGCAGATCTTGCCCTTGGAAGTTATTCCTCTAAATTAGAGCCAATGCCCCTTTCAGTGCTTGCCATTAGTCATGAGAACTTGTCTCTTGCTGCACCATTACTCTGTGGACCTGATTTATTACCTTTCAGGTGTCTAGGAAACACGCTGCTGTTCATGAGAAAGTACTCACTGGTGTGGTAGGGCTTAATTTTTCAGAAGTTTAGGTACCCTAAAAAAACTTAGTGACCCTTTCATATGCTGGGGGGGGGGAACTAAGAAGTGTATGTTAATGAGTTGCAGCAACTAGATGTAGATTAAGTAGATTTTCAATGTAGCTTGAAAAAGTTGACAACTGGTTTCTAAATATGTAAAGGATATTTATTAGTAATTTTTTGCCTCATTAGTGTTAGCAGATGTAGCCAGATTGTTTTGAGCTTATCTGCTGTTTGGGTTTTTTTCTTTTTGTAAGCTCTTGATGTTTTACCACATTGAACTCTTCATCTCTTTAGAACTCTGTTGCATTGCAACTATGGCAAACTTCTCCTAAAGCCCCCAAGTTCTGTGTAAAACTGTGACTTTGTTATGGCCTTTTAAAAGGTTATTTTTTCATTTACTTACGTATTTTCAGCCATCTCCAGTTTTACTATGTTGTTGGAAGCAGAGCAATAATCTAATGAGATGATCTGTTTGAGCAGCTGGTTTTAACCTCTGTGACATTTCTTGTTTGGGATATAAGCTTCTGCTGTCACTTTAGTACATGCTGTAGATTTTTTTTTTTTCTATTCACCCCATATTTGTGGGGTTTTCCTTCCTTTGGGTCAGAGCTGGCAAGGAGGGATCGTAACTGAACTGCCATATCATAGATCCTTTGTGTTGAATGTGACTTTTTCTCTTGTTTTCTGAAATCTTTGTCTCACTACTGGGAGAGTGCGTGGGGTTGAAGCCAAAGAGGAATAAACACTCAGTTTCCCCTTGGGAATAGAAGTGTCTTTGGCATCAGCAGTTCAAGGTCATTTGCAATTCTGGTTCTCCAGCATTTGTGTTCCTTTCCTCTGGCACTCCTGAGACACTTGATAGCTTGGAGATATTTTAAAGGTACCCTAGAAGTTCATTTCAGTTCAGCTCTTAATGGAACGGAGGCAGTTGCCTGCACACTCCAGATCACAGTGCTCGTTTTTTATTACCTTGAAGAAACAAGCAGAAATCCACAGCAGAGCAGTTGTTACCAGAAACTTTATTCAGGTTACATCCAGACTATGATGGAGTCTTGTCACTCACCAGTTAGTTTTGCCAATGACAACATGGGTTGACTGAGCAATCTGCAGATTGTTTGTTGCGCATACAACACTTGTTGTCACGTGTTGTCAGATGTAAGTTGGGGAGTACTGAAGATGAAGCAATGTGTGTTACTGTGAAGCCATCCTCCATCATCTTTGAAAGGTCACGGAGAACAGGAGAGGTGGCTGAGGATTGGAGGAAAGTCGATGTTACACCAGTCTTCAAAAGGGCAAGAAGGAGGGCCTAGGAAACTACAGGTCAGTCAGCCTCACCTCCATCCCTGGAAGGGTGATGGAACAGCTCATGCTGAATGTCATCTCTAAGCCTGTAAAGGAAAAGGTTATCAGCAGTGGTCAACATGGCTTCACCAAGGAGAAATCATGCTTGACCAATCTAATAGCCTTCTATGATGGAATGACTGGCTCGGTAGAGGAGGGGAGAGCAGTGGATGTCGTCTACCTTGACTATGGCAAGGCTTTTGACACTGTCTCCCCTAACATTCTCACAGGTCAGCTTAGGAAGCTTGGGTTAGATGAGTGGATGGCGAGGTGGATTGAGAGCTGGCTGAATGGCAGAGCTCAGAGGGTTGTGATCAGCAGCGCAGAGTCTAGTTGGACGCCTGTAGCTAGCGGTGTTCCCCAGGGGTCGGTACTGGGTCCAGTCTTGTTCAGTGTATCCATCAATGCCCTGGATGAGGGGACAGAGTGTGCCCTCAGCAAGGTTGCTGATGACACAAAACCAGGAGGAGTGGCTGACGCACCAGAAGGCTGTGCCGCCATTCAGTGAGACCTGGACAGGCTGGAGAGTTGCATGGAGAGGAACCTAATGGGGTTCAACAAGGGCAAGTGTAGGGTCCTGCACCTCAGGAGGAATAATCTCATGCACTAGTACAGGTTAGGGGCTGACCTGCTGGAAAGCAGCTCTGTAGAGAGGGACCTGGAAGTCCTGGTGAACAGCAAGTTGACCATGAGGCAGCAATGTGTCTTTGTTGTCAAGAAGGCCAATGGTATCCTGGGGCGCATTAAAAAGAGCGTGGGCAGCAGGTGGAGGGAGGTAGTTCTCCCCTTCTACTCTGCCCTGGCGAGGCCCCACCTGGAGCACTGTGTCCAGTTCTGGGCTCCCCAGGTCAAGAAAGGCAGGGAACTGCTGGAGAGAGTCCAGCGGAGGGCTATGGAGATGCTCAGGGGAATGGAGCACCTCTCCTAGGAGGAGGGGCTGAGGGACCTGCGTCTTTTTAGCCTGGAGAAGACTGAGAGGGGAACTCATCAATGCTTACCAATATCTAAAGGCTGGGTGTGAAGAGGATGGGGTCAAACTCTTTTCAGTGGTGCCCAGCAACAGGACAAGGGGCACTGGGCACAAACGGGAACACAGGAAACTCCATCTGAACATGGGAGAAAACTTCCTTACTTTGAGGGTGCCAGAGCACTGGAACAGGCTGCCCAGAGAGGTTGCGGAGTCTCCTTCTCTGGAGATACTCAAAACCCACCTGGATGTGTTCCTGTGCGACCTGCTGTAGGTGAACCCCCTTTGGCAGAGGGGTTGGTCCCTTCCAACCCCTACCATTCTGTGATTCTGTGTGTGTTGCAGCATGTAAGTGGAAAATGTCATTAGAAGCAATAGCTACTCACAAAGAAAAAGTGAGTTTAGTAGGCTATTACATTTGTTACAATAACTGTACTTTTTTGTGATGTTTAAGGAAGGGTACACTATGATCTGCAATATAGAGTCAGGCAATTTAGGATTTTTTGTCTTATTTTTTTGGTAAGTATTGAAAGACTTGAGACGGTCAATCGAACCGAATGCTCTCTTCAGGCTGTTCAAGCAAGATGCAAACATTGGGCACTAAATCAATGTTCTAAACTAAAATTGCCTTCTATTGTAATTCAAAGCAAAAGGAATAAAAGATTTTTTTTTTGGCCAAAATTTGAGCATATTAACATCCTGCAGACAGAACAATCAGATCCATTGGAGCAGTTTTTTCTTTCTGTGTGTTTACCAGAAGTTTGAAAGGGGAGAGAGGGGAGGAGGAAATCAAAAGAAAAGCTGGCCTTAATAACTTTGTGACAGACGTTTAAAGCTTCTCACTATGGGCCAAATGATGTTTCCTTCTTCTTTATCCTTCATTCCACCTGTAACTTTGCAGTTTCTTAGGGTTGCACAATACGATGTAAGTAGTGTTTTAAATTGAACAGCTGTATCTGAGTAGGAGGCAGCTTTGGCTGTATTTTCCCTGTATGCACCTCAGACAACACTAGCAAGGGATATTTGCTGTGTGAAGCAAGAATTCTTCATAGTACCTGTCTTAACACATCTCACAGTGCACTGTGTGAGTAGGTGGTGAAATCTGTTCCATATAGCTGGAGTACAGTCCAGGTGGCTGAATCAGGAGGAAAGAGGTGTGTGCACCTTGAGCTGCAGTCAGGCAAGTCTGCTTATGTAGTTATATAACTACAGAGATTTCCTTCCTATTTTTTTGGAAATCTTTTTTTTTTTTGTTTTACACAGCGTTTACCATTAGAGTCCATTGTATGTGAGGAGCACTAAATAATCAGTGTTATATGAATAACACCACTAGTAAGTAACAATAGGGCAGCATTAATGCTTTTGGCTCTCAGTTCTTAAATAATTAAGAGGCTTCAGGATTTCAAGAGACTCCCATTTGCCCACAAACACACACAGAGGCCAGTTGTGCACTTTTATTGTACTTGCATTGTTTCACGACCGTGCGTGCTGTGCCTGTAATAGCACACTGCTGGTGGCAACTTAAGTTCTAAGTATGCATCTGTGGATGACGCTCTGTGGCTGGGTTTCCTTATTGAAATATTTGCTGCAAGTTGTCCAACTTTAAATATAACAACCAAATGAGACTACCTTTTTCTTTTTGTCCCTAAGAGGACAACATTTGGCTGGTACTCTTGATTTAGTAAAAATGCTGACTGTTTTGATTATTTGTTATCAAGTGTGTTTGTAGGCCTGAAAAAATTAGTTACTTAAAGGCATTTGGCTGAAAACTGATTCTTTCAATGCAGTAGTAGAATTACAAAGGTTTTATTGCCAATGTCCTATACTTTCAAGATAAAGCTGTATATTTTTCTGCGTTGTATGCTTATCGAAATAAGATTATATGGGGGTATCATAAAACTTATGCTATACTATCCCAGACCACTCTGAAAATGCCAGTGACTTTAAATTATTTTTTTTTTTTAATCAGGAGAAGTGACATTGCATGAAATGTCGTCTCTCATCAGCTTTCACAGGCCAAGTTTTCTTCTCGAGTCATTGCTTGGTATTCAAACCCTCCCTTGAAGGTGATGAACAGTCCAAGTATTACAGCCTTTGGTATCTTATGTAAAGGCAGTTATTGGCCTCTAAATGTCCCAGAAGCACCAGGTTTTCTATAATTATTTGGTGGCCTTGGTAGACATAACAATCTTTTTTTTTTTTATAGTACAGGTAAAAATGCCTTGTCTTCCAGAAGTGGCAAGGACCTAATGTTTTGTCAAGAGGGTAATTTTAATGCCACTACTACTCTGCAGTGTGTAGAGGAAGGATTTTAATTTCTAGAATGTCCTATCTCATACAGCAAGTCTGCTTTAAGCATTCCACTTTCTTCCCAGATGCCCCTTCTGAAAAATGAGGAAGGGACCAGAGGCAAAGGGATGCTCAGCAACCTAAAGCCATGGCTTTGATGTGGTTTCGTTGTTCTGTCACACAAGACTCCTGCGGCAGCAGGATTTCCCCACTGCTTTGTCCCCCTGCTCTACATCCGTACCGAAGTGAAAAGGGGCCTGGGAGAACTGGACACAGGCGTTTGACACAATGTCATGTCTGGCGTGGAACAAACTGCTTTATCTCTTGATGCCACAGTTCATCCTCTGTGGGAGAGGACTGACTCTTGCTCATGTTGTATTGTAAGGACACAGTCATTAATGTTTCTAAAGCATTCAGAACCGGGGCAGTGGGGGCTGTGCAAGTATAAAGTGAGTACCATTCTGTTCTCTAGTGACTGTCTGTAATTTTTGTAGTAGACATGCTGTGATTCAGAAGTGAAAGCAAGTCAGTAACAAATCCTTTAAATAAGATTTATGACTTAATAATTTTGCTGCTAATAGTAGGACTAATTCTGTTGTGCCTTCATGAAGATTGTTTTTTTTGCTTGGTTCACTTTCATAGCCTAGGAGAAAGATTTAATTTTAGAAGTTTCAGTTGACAAAGACATGCTGGTGCTAGATACGTATTTCAGATCCTTGTCATTGTACTCTATTTTTAAATTCAAGTGCCAGCCAACCTAAAGAGCACGCCCCGTGTCTATGCTGGGTGCTCTGTATCTGTGCTACAAAGCTTAATTCTCCCCAGCCTTAGCACAAGGCCACCAAATTTACTTTTGTATTTTTCCTATTTAATGAAGAGAAATGCTCTGGCAAGTTCTTTTCATTATCACAGAACTGAAACTGGTCATAACAACAATCCTTCTCCCTCCAGAGGTCTGCTCAGGCATGGCCAATTGTTAAGATGCTTGCCTATCAACAGCCACTCAAGAAAGAATTTTAAATGGTTTTGTGACGTCAAGGAGGCCCAAGAAAACATAGTCCGGTGCCAAATTACCTCCATCATTGAAAGCACGCAGTAAGAAATAGATAACGCCGAAATAAATCTTTTCTGCAGTAGCTATCTCATGATACGCTCTAGCGACTCCAGTGAGTGAGGTTGTCTGGTATAGGAATAGCTAAAGAAGATGAACTTTCAGACCCTCATTTTCTAATTTATGATTAATGAAAAGCCAGCCTAATCTATCTGACATCCTGCTGTCTGGACAGAATGTCTGCGGGTAGCTTGGACCTTGCAGAGGGAAATGCCCTGGCCAAGATACAGCCTACAAAAGTGAACAATTTAAGTATGATGGACAAAAAACTGTATCTCTTGAATGAAAAGATGGACAAACTGTTGCATTTCCAAGAAGATCTGACAAGCAAACTGCAGCAAGTTAACAAAGGCATTGATGATGTAGAAAAAGGCATTAACAAGCTAACAGTATCCCGAGCAGCTCCCGATGAGACAGATGCAATGAAAAAAGGCCTAAAGGTATCGGACAGTGCTCATCAGACTGATATTCAGAGCATATGCTCAGAAGTATTGAAATTGGTGAAAGCTGCCCAGCTAGATGCCTTGAAGCATAAGGAGAGGCTGGCAAAGATAGAAAAAAGGGTTGATACACTGGATAAAGTTATTACATTTGTGGGAGAAGTATTAAAAAATTCGAAAGTAGTGGATTTCATTCTCAAAGGCATTGTGCCCTGGAAGAAGGGGAGTCTGCTGGAAATCCTGGTTGAGGTTGGTTTTGTTTTACTATTCTTCATATTTTAATTCATTATGTAGCAGGGCTTTAGGCTCTCCTGCTGATTTCTTGCATAAGGTATAATTCAGGTTTTCCTTTCAGTATTGCTGTTATGGGTTACTGCTGTGACCTTTGAATTGCAAGCCTCTTAAGGCAGAGACCAAGGCTCAATATGTGCCTTGCAGTCCCAGGTTCCCAAAGTGTGCCAGGCAGTCCTGTAACAAGTATGAGGAGTAGCTTACTACTGTGAAGGAAGATTCAGCTTCTACCAGTGCCTGACAATTAGCAATGTCATTCAAATTAATGACTGAATTGAGGCCTCCGTGAAAAGTATGAGTAACATACTGGAAGCATTTTTTTGTTGGAAGAAGCCTCTGTTTTCTTGATTGATTATGTATTTTGAACACAACACCAGTTGCTAAAACCTGTGCTGACTTAATGGCCGTATTACTGAGCAGATTGATACGTCCTTAGACATCTAAGTTGTCTTTAGCTAAATCTCTATGATGAACCTGTGACTTTATCAACTCCATCGATATTGTTCACTCCTCAAATCAAATAGTTCCTGCGTTTCCAAGTTCCTAGACATCAATTTCTATGTATTTCTTAATTATTTGGGACAGTGAAGGAGAAACAGTGGTTTTGGAATGGATTTACCTTGGTTTTAAAAGTTACAGGCATCTGGAATTAGTTTTAGCTAACATCAGTTTTCAGTTTTCACTATGGCCTGTATCCCGCAGTAAGGAAGAAGGAGGGGGGAAACTGCAAAAGTTGCAATAGGTTTGTTCATTCCAAGAATCTCCAGGTACGTGGAGGTGTGATTGCAGTAAGGAGAACTTAGCTCAAATTCAAACATCCATTTGTACCTTAATCCAAATATTTTCCACCAAAACGGTAAAATGTTTTGGTGGAAGGTAAACCTAAATTTTGACAAGAACAGGGCAATGCTAGATGCTAGCATGCCTTTTCAGGCTTTCCAAATGACCTCCTGGCCTCCCTTTTTAAGTGCCGGGGGCTGACAAGTGAGCTAGACTGTTAGGAGTCAGAAGACTTATAAAGAGTTTCCATTAGTGTTGAGAACAATAAAGCATACATTAGGTATCCATCTTGATTCCGGATAGAGATGACACTTGTACTTGCTTGCAGTTCCAATTTGAGTTCTACAGATTTTTGGAGAAATGGAAAAGTTTGATATGTGTTGGTTAAAGCTGCATTGTTACAAGTTACTGCCTGCCCTCACTGCAAAATGCCCTGCGACAGGCACAGTCCTTCGCAGGCTTTGCACCTCGAACTGAACTGACAGCGCACAGTAGATCAACAGCCAGGTGAAGATGAGTATAAAGATGATAAACTAATTGCAGTTTCTAAGTGAAAGGAGCAGTAAGGAGGGATGTAAATAAAGGGAGGTGATGTGAGGGATACTGGAGGAATGTTTCACATGGACTTCTAGCATACTGTTGGGATTAGTTGTCGACTAGCCACTATGCGCTGCCACCTCATCGGTGTTTGCAAAAGGGGAGATTGAAGGAGGTCAGAACTTCATCCAAGTTTTATGGCTAGGCAGATAGAGACTGAGAGGTGAAACGTCCTGCTGGTGGTGACCTGATGGACTAGCGTGTGGTGGAGGTGTCTGTCCCAGGCTCTAACCACTGCCTTGGTCATAGAACAGGCAATGTGTATTGGGCAAGCAGAGAGTTTTATGTCCAACTCCAGTTTTGCAATATGACCATCGTGGTTCTCCTTTATTGTTTCTGGTCATGAACAGCTTTTGAAATCGGAGCAGAAGATCAGTTATAAGACTTTAAGATCTTTCTATACTTTGATCACAGGCTGCTGAGTGATATTTGAACTAGGCTTGAATTATCGAGGTAGTGTATGTACGTGACCTAGCTGGGGTAACGTGGAGCAAAGCACGGGTGAATTTAAAAACAAATTAGCTTGCGCTGAGCCATGTGCTAACTTTGGTCTAGTTTTTGCAGCCTGTTTTGCGATAGCAGTATAGACGTGTCCAAAGAGCTCCACAGCTGCATGGGGGTTGCTCACAAAAAGAATTTGCTACCTGCTTGTTTCTGTTTTCCAACCTCTGCTGTTTTGTAACAGCATGCTGCTTATCACGGAGCTGGCTTAGAGCAAGATTACTCAATATGGGGATGGGAGTGGGGAGGTCATGTTTTCATTTCTGGGTGAAGCTGTTTGATGGTACGACAGCATTCCAGGGATGCCATGGGAATACTTATGGAAGAAGTTTTGCAGGGTTGGAGTCAAATTAATAAAAGACTATGAATTGAGCTTCATAGGATCCAAACCTCTAACTTCTTATTTAGAAAACAGACAGACAGAAAAACCTACCAGCATTAAACTGTCACTTATCCAAGGCTTTCCTTGCATGTAGGATTTTGCAAGAATAATGTTCCCTCTGGTCATTGTTGCAGGTTTGCTTAGAGCTGTAATAAAAATGGTAATAATTTTTTACTACTTTTACTCTTTGGGTGTGTTGTTTTTTGGGAAGGGGGAAGTGGGAGGGCTTTGGTGTGGAATCTGTATGGTCGGGGCATGAAATCCTTAACTGCTTTTACTAACAGATGAAGGGGCTGATTTGCAGCAGTCTTGTAATCAGAGTTATCTGCAGAAATATTTTAAATGTTGCTTATTTGTTTGTACATATAGGAGGCTACTCATCACTAGATTTTTAACTATATGTCAACCAAGAAATATGTTATGCCTCTTCCTTTTTTTGTGTAGTGCTTTTTGCTAAATATTAGTTATTTAGTTTTCATTTGATTTCAAATGTATTGCTGTGTGTTTAGTGGTGCTATTACAAAATTTCCCTCCTCTGTCTCTTCTTAATTAGAGGAATAAATTTGCTTAAAAATAAAGGTCTGCTTCTACAATAAGTGTGTCTTTAACCATGCCAAAGGTAATAGGTGTAATGTTAAGTACATACACAGGAGTTACCATAAGGCTAAAAGGTTTTTTCAGTGTCACTTCTATCACAGCTCAAATCATGAATCTTTAGATGCCTTGAGACAAATACATTAAAAATATCTTCAGAGACATGGCTTATCTTTCAGTCACCAGCCAAAAAGCAACAGAAATACGCTATAATTTCTTTTTCTAATCTCTTTCATGTTTCACATGTCATGGTTTTTAATCAGCGTGAGTAAAGATGACAGGAGGCAAAAATCTCAGACAGTCAAAATTTTGGAAAGTGTTGAGCTAATGTATTATTCTGTGCCATTTTGCTTTGGAAGTATGCCTGTCTGCAAAAGTAGGGAGAGATTGGAAGAAGGGAGTAAACACAGCAGTAACTAAAAATCTAGAAGATCAGAGGTGTTAGTGTCCACTCACAGAATCTGAATACCTGCATAGTTGGAGGAACCTAGTGGGAAATAAAAGCTCTTGGCCATAACTGTTATTTTTGTGTTCCCCTGTCATTTTTAGGCCAAAGATAAGCCTGAGGAGAGTGGTGCAAAACCTAAGCATGCACTTAGTAACAGAGGAACCCAAACTGAAAGCAAGAAGCCTCCGGAAGGTATGTATCACTCCAGGCACGCTACAAGCTTTGACTCTAGAATGTGCAGCAGACAAACTGAAAATTAATAGCCTGCTATTTCTCACTACCTGAATTACTCAAATGTAACTGAGTAACTTTGTCCACTGGTACTGGGGAAATAGAGTTGTTCTCACCTCCTCCGCAGGATGATCTGTCCCCCGGTTCAAACCCCGCAAAACACTAGAAGAGCAAGAAACTAAAAGCAGCACACTTGTTTGGTTGCTCAGGTTTTTTGCTTTGGAATTAAAGTGAGCTGAATTAAGAGAGCAATACTTTTTTGGAGATACCATGAAGGTAGAGGCAATATCACATAGCAGACCTAATAAATTCTTTTCTCTTAACGTATCTGAACCAGCCCTCCCTCCTCCCCCTCTCTGAAAAGGGGACATGTTGACATGGGGAGTGTCTTTTTTAGATCAACAAGTTTCATTGCCATGTCAGGCCTAGATTCCTATTTAGGATGCATCTGTCAGGGCATTGCCCTGTTGCAGCCATTATTAATGCCTGTGGAGTTGCAACCGGGGTGAATGTGATGTTGAGCAGGCTCTGTCGTGCTGTTGTTTTCACAAATTATCAGTGAATTGCCTATGGGAGATTCCCTTTTTAGCTTCATTGTTTAGGAAGTGACAAAAATAAAGCAGGCGGTCACAATTCTGACTCAAAAGCTACACAGGGTTGTGAACTAACCTTGATTGCCAGTTACCTGTGTATGTCAAATCCTGAAAGAAGTTACCCTAGAAGTTTCCACTGTTAATATTCACCACCGTTGTCATGAGAAGGTGCTGAAGAGCTGTCTTGTCCTTCAGTGGAAAATGCAGAAGGCACTGTCTCAAGCCCCAGTATCCCTTGGAGTCTTGCTCAGTGTGTCTCTGCCCTTCTAATCAGTTAGAGAGTCTATCAGGTTCAGGAGAGTTCTGGATGGGTCTGCAGTGCCTGAAGTACCTGTTACGCTTGCCTGCAGAGTCGCTTCAGATTTTAGATGTGGTGAGCATGAGCCTTGCAGTTTATTTGTGTGCTTGGATGGAAATCCAAGTTCAATCTGTAATGCCAACAGAGCAGTTAAACCCCTGATTAACCTATGAGCATTAATAACTGGTGTCTCAAGGCTGCTGGTGTAGGGATGTGAAACCTTCTGGGGGGTTTCTTGCTACCTTTTTGGATGTATGTAACTGCATAGGTTAATTTTGAATGGTGGGTTACTTTATTCCCCTTCTGTTTTGCTGTCACTTGTCAAGGATAGTTTATTAATAGCTTATTTTATTCAGAGATGAAAAGTGGGAAAAAGCTGGACGAAAACAAGGGAGCATGTGAGAAGGTGAATGCGTTTAGTGCTGTAGCCCACAAAGCTGACTCCAAACCCCAAGTTAAAGAGAAGACAGCACAGCAGCAAGCAGTTGAAGGTGCTGGCAAAACACACAGCTCTAGGAGCTGTCAACAGCAAAAGGACGTTGGTGTCAAAGCTTTGAATCAACACAATGGTCTTCCCTTCGTAAATCAAGATCATGTAGGCAACCATAATGTTCCTCCTAAAGCACACGATATGGACAGAGCCCCACGCCTGGATGAGTGCCACAGGCAGCTTGTTCATCAGAAACTCGGAGAGAATGAAAACAAACCTCCATCGACGAGTGCGGCATCCCGGGAAGCTGTGCCCTCCACATCCTGGGCTATATCTGACACGGGGTGTGAAGTGACACATACCAGGTAACGGCCTTGTTGGTAGCTTTCTGTGTGATCTGAAACCATTTCATGTGTTAGAAAGGAAAAAAAAAGGAGAGCTGGGTCATTAAAGGAGGCAGCTCCTGCTGAGTGAGGCATAATCCAGGGGAAAACAGTCCATGCTAGGCTAGGAGTGGTGAGACCTTACGAATGGTTAGGGCAAAATCTCAAAGCAGCAAGGGCCCTGTCTAAGTTCTATAAAGCCAGGGGGTCAGAGGGCTAGATGTACAGGAGATTTTTTTTATATGATTGGGGCTTTTGTGTATTAGAGATAGAAAGGTGACTGCCCTTGTATAGCTCACATAGTTGGACACTTATAAACCACTCGCTCCTTTCCAACTCCTCTGCTTCTGTAACTGTGGGAATGAAAGGAATTTGAGATATTTACTAGTCTATGACAAAACCAAACAACTTGTTTGTTTGCTGTCTTTGGTGGTTTTGTGGGGTGGGTTTTTTTTTTTTTAATGCCTTGGTCGCCTAAAGGTATGACCAGATTGCTTGTTTATTAATTTCTATTAGCCTAATCTTTTCCTCATATAGGTGTTTTGTAATATGTCTTTAATCCATTTCCTTTTGAATTATTTATTTAGGATTTGATTTTTTAATTCCATTTATTTAAATCAAAAAACCCCACACAACAATCAACAACAAAACCCCACAACCAAAAACCCCCAACCAACCAAACCCCAACAGGTGGAAATTCTGTGGCAAATTCTAACTGCCATGCCTTCTCAGTGTGGGCTGGTGGATATAAAGTTGTTTATATATGTATTTGTGTGTATGTATGGGTGATAGACACACTCACACATACATACACATGTGTATATATATGTGTGTTACTTTGTGTGGAATTTCCCCATTGTTCACATGTACAAATTGATGTCTGAAGCCCAGACAAGAACGCAACACTGCTTTTGTGTATGCGTACTTGAATTTGAAAACTTTGAATGTGTAGGAGTACTTGTGAATATAGGGTGGACACTTAAACCTGAGCAACGGGTACGTGTCTCCTGGGATTATAGAACTCTTTAAAAAAAAAAAAAATTGCCAAAATGAATGGAAGTTGTTCTGATGTCAGCACATAGGCTTCACAAGGCAAAGGGCTCATTGTGAAGACTGGCACAGTTTTCTCCTAAGAGCCTGAGTGTAAGGTTGTGGCAGGAGAAAGTAGAAGCTCTTGCTACTGTGGCCTGTTTTCAAACATTCAGGAACAACTTTGTGTACAGCTGATAGACCTTATTACCTCCAAACGGGTTGCTGTAATACAACTAAAACCAGAGGGACCTCCTTTTATTTTTCCCTGTGGGTTTTAGGCTCTGGCTGGTGAGCCATAGGCACTGTGCTGCAGCAGCCGGAGCGGGTCTGTCCCAGCTGCCTGCCGGAGCGCAGCCTCGGAGGCTCTGCCTGTGTTGTCCTTTGAGGGCTGAGGATGGCTCAAGGTGTTTGTGAAGCAGTGGAGGAACAGTTGTCGTTACCCCTTGGAAGTCAGTGCTGGTTGATCACAATGCGCCAGGTGGTGAATTTGGAGATAAGCAGCAGCTTCTGAAGCAGCTGGTTGGTTTGGGCAGGGAGGTGTCTGAGCCCCAAAGACTTTGGTCTGGGGAGGAGAGAGGCTGAGGAATAACTGGAAGACAGAACCTAGAGTAAAGCACAGGGGAAGCTGCTGCCTTCCTGCGCAGGCTACCTATTATGCTTTTGTGTGTGAAGTCACATGAGGATGGCAAGTGCCTCCCTAAAATGAACGCAACTTTTAATGTAGTCTGTAAGCGCATGCAGAAGCGTCAAAAGAACGTTGTGTTCTTCTGCTTGGAGAAATGCCCAAGAGTCCTGCCGAGCTCGGGCTTGTCTAGATAGCAGTGGAAGCGTTTGCTCAGAGCTGCGTTCAGCTGCTCTGATAGCTTACTCTGGTGCAGCTTAGATTCATAGCGCAACACAAGGGTGTTAAAGGCATGGAAAATTAGAAGCTTCAGACTCCTGTTATGCAAAAGCAGCAACATTTTCTTTTGTAATAAGGTTGCTCCACTGAAAGAGGCAGTAACTTTTGCAAAAATGATGTATGTTTTCTCCTAGACATCAGAAATTTTCTTCACTTGCTGTTGTATAAAATCCACTTCACAACTTTGTAAGTTTCAGTTCAGCCTCACTGAAATCAGACTCTCTGCTAATGACAGTTGGAGCAGTAACAGTTGGCTCAAGTTATCACATGAATGTCTTTGGATTTTAGGAACACAGAGAATTGGTTTTAACCCATATTCTTTTTCGGTGATGCAAGAGGAAGAAAAAAACAACTAAACTTCTCTAGTAGCTAAAATGCCAAGGAACCTAGTATTGATGGAGTGAGAGGGTTTATGAAAGTTACATTTTTAACAGCAAGCTGTGGAAAGAATGCTATCCCATCAGAAGACAAAACCACAGATGTTTGTGTGTGCAAGTCAGCCAGCTGGAAGAGGACTGGGATGGATGCAAACCTTTGGATTTCTGGAGTCATATAAGCAGTCAGCCATTAATCAGCTTGTTATTTGTGAAGGCAGTCACTACCCCCGTCTGCCCAGATGATGGTATTTTGTTAGACCAACAGTATTTGCAATAAGTAAGCAAGCTTTCAAACGTGGGATTAACACTCCGCAGTGTGAGACATTTTGTGTTCAGCAGAAGGCAGGCGTGTACACTGATGAGGACACAGAAGAAGCATCAGCATGCTTTTTGGTGCTCTTCCCTTAGTGTTGTATTTCCTAAGAGGATTGATATAGTTAGATTTACTTAGTACTATAGAAATCCGTGGTTTCAGACGTTTATAGATTTTTTTTTTTCTTCCCCCACAACATTACAAAAGCAAGGCTAGTCATCTGCATAAAATGTCAACTGTTTGCTCTGCAGGATATCCATCAATGTACATATGACTGAAATGAAAGAAAAGATTGAGAAGACCAAGGAAGGAAGCTTAAATGATCACAGAGGTAAAATCCCCAAAGTAAAATCCCCATCCTCTACACCAGAAGTGAAAGGAGTTGAACAGCAACCAGACAAATTAAAACTTCAACAGAGTCCTAAAAACATCAGCACTGAGCCAAATCAAGAAGTGAAAGGGGACAATAAGCAAAATGAACTTGCACCTGAAACAGGGAAGCAACAGCCCTTACTGAGCAAGCCCAAACCAGGTAAAAAGGCTGAAGAGAAATCAGAATTAAAATGCAAGCCCGTAACCTCACAGAATGCCTCTGCAAAGGAGCCTATGAAAGATCTGGGAGTAGAAGCAAAAATCCATCAAGAAACAGCGAAAGGAGAATGCCTGACGGATACCAATTCTGAGAGCAGAGAATCTGAGTCTGCATTTTCAGGGGGAAGGGAAAATGATGCCCATCAATGTACAGGAACGGCACCAGACAAGACTAAGTCACTGGAAGCTAGCAAAGAGCTTCCCATGCAGGAAGAAGTGATTATTGGTAAGTTGCTTACAGTTGCTCTTGGAAACTTTTACATTGAGATTTTTGTGCTACCTGTGTGTGTTATATACAAGGCTCACTATATATATATACACACAGTACATGCAATAATAGTTGGAGCAGTGCTCAGGAGACCACCATTGTCTTACAGTTCAAGACCATTTACCTAAACGTCTTGGGTCGCTTTGACTATGTAAATAACAAGTGAATTAACATTTATACAAATTCTTTTAATGGTAATTTTCCTTTAAAAGTGTGTTTGGGGGGGGGGGAAAAGTTCCTTTAAAATAAAATTGGGTGAAGTTTATGTGTGATCAGAACTATGAATAATTTTGAAAAAATCAATTTTCTTTAGATTAAGTATTTATTCTTCAAGATAGAGTATGCAAACTAGGTATGCTTTAGTGGCTACGGACTGGAGGTCCAGAGAGCAGCAAAATATTGCAGGAAGAGTACCTTGTTGTGGTCTTTGTTGTGTTATTTGCCATAGATCTTTTCTTGGTTATTGTGTGAACAGTTGCTCGCATCATTTTAGGGAGTGGTCTCTCCTGGCAGCATAGATATGTGTATGTCCCAGAACGTACATACATGGGAAGATGTCCTGACCTGGATTTGACTTTCCTAGCAGTGGCTGGAGATGGGTGGAATACATATTACATTGCAGCCTAACATACCTGGAGATTAATTGTAAAATTGCTTTGAATGAGGGACACCAAAAGCAGGTTTATGGAAGCTTTGCCACTGAAAAACTTGGGTGTTAAGTGTATCATTTATCTTCCCAGGAACTGATTAAACTTGATAGTTGCAATGTTAATGTTTGCAGCTTTAACTTGGACGTTGTCTGCAAAAGTCCTGGTACTAGGAGAATGTTCTGATCTAACCAATAACTGTAATCGTTCATCAGGGCTGTATATTTGTGCTGGTCTTTCCAGTTGCCACATAACAATTAAAAGAGGATCAAGTGTAGCTTTTTCAAATTTCCAGATTTTTTTTTTTTCAGGTTACCTCTTCTGTTAATGCATGAACTAAGATGTTTATCTTCTACAGGTGGCCAGTGGGTTGACTGTGCTAAAACAGGGTTGAGATTCAGGAGGTGGGATCCTATTCTCTTTTCTGGGCCTTTAGTCCCAGTCTGTGAAACGGTGTTAGCAGTAAAAGCCCCTCGCTTGAAGTAACAGAGAGATTTTAGATATTTTCAGCACCTCCCTTCTTATGGCTAGCTGCAAGTGCAATGATTATTTTACTTGCATGCCACTCTAAAAATAGTGGAGGAATCGTGTGCTTAATGTTATCCAGATACTTCAGTGCTTGTCTGAATTCCAGCAGAAGAAAAAGTGATGGCGTGGTAGAGGAACACGAAGCAAAGAGAAAAGATGGGAGAGAGGGGAGTGCACTTTAGTATAAAGTTCTGGTTTGAGTGTTTGCGGGAGCAGCTTATCGGCAGCAGTCAGAGGCTGGCTTGTGCAGGGGTTTCTCATGGCCTCCTGCTGTTTCTCCCTGAGACCCCCACTGCCAGAGGAGCGCGGAGGGCTGCAGTGAGGGAGGAGCTGTGTCCGTGCGTGTCTGTGGTCCCGGCTCTGCATCAGCAGTGCCTCTCTGGGAAACTGGGTTCATCCCCTGAGGAACAGCAATGCTGGAGGTGAGCACAAGCATATGGTGTTGTGGAGCTGTGGATACTGGGAGCACAGCAGGCAGCTGAGACTTCTTGTTACACTTAGCAAACACAACGAGGTGATGTGCATGTCCTGTGGACTGAAATCATTGGTGTGAGGGAGATCGAGTGCAGTGATGTGTACAGAAGCATCTCGATGACCAGCTTGTCTCCTGTTTAGATGACAGCCCTTCTCCTCCAGCTCCTTTCGAACATCGCATGGTGAGTGTCAAGCAAACAGAGTTGACAACGTGCTATTCGGTGTGTCGTCACGAAGTACTGGGAGGGTAAGTATCCTTGTCCCTAATGCCGTACTGCTGGTGGTGGCTAAGGCATGGAGAAACGCAGTTAGTTGGAGAGCTAGAGCTGTCGTCTTCAGACGGCCCCAAGTGCATGGGTGGGTGCCTGGGTGAGGCACGTACAAGCCCACTGCAGCCAGAGTGAGCAGGTTCATCCTTGAGACCTTTTGGGCTGTCGTAGTTGCTGGGCTCTTTGTATCAACATTCTGTTGATTTTGGGCTGTGTGGAGGGGATGTCCCTTAGATGACAGGTTTCTGCCCCAGTTCCATTTTCAGATGCTGGACTGTGATCTTGGATGACTGGTTTTTGTATTTGTAATAATAATCCTGGCCACAGCTGGTGTCATGAGAAAAACCTGTAACCTTCAGGCAGACAGATCCGGAGCATTTGAAGTTAGCAAAGCCTGTTAGGTCAGGCAGCTTCCAAAATCTCTTTTCTATGCTGAACTGCATGTTAAAGAAAACTAAGGGAGAAGTTATAATTATTTTGACCTTACGTTTAGTTTTCACTCATAGGAAGTCAGCAGCTGCTTCAGCCTTTGTATTCTCATATCCTTACTTATCTGACAAGAAGGTTTGATTTACAGGTTGATCCAAGTACAAATAAGGCTTAATAAGTATAAGCCTGATGATGCAATAGCAGAGAAGATGGTGTTTAGAAATCATCCCAAGGGGCATTAATGTATCTGGGTGACGTGGGGCAGAATTTACAACACGCAAGAAATGCAGTCTGTGGAGTGGCTACAGTTACTGGTCTTATAGTCATTTAAAAAGTTATGAGATCGGGACAGAAATATCCTTGTTAATATACTCACTAACGCATCACTGAAGGACAGCAAGCGGGTACAGTTACAGAACCGAAAAAGAATATCGTCAGGTCATCATACCGCAGTGAAATGTAGTAATACAACGGGGGCATAATATTTTAATGTAAGCATTGAACAACTGGCTGGGAAGATAAAACTAATCCTTCATAAGCTGAGAGAAAGAGGAGCTTCATGCTGCTGGGCACCTGATTCCGTTCACTTTGTACTGTGCTATTTTTAATCAACGATAAGAATAGTTGTATGAAAAGTTTCTGTGGTGAGCTGCATTAATGCTGGTTTCCCATCTTTTGTTTGGTATCAACAGGGGGCGTTTTGGACAAGTTCACAAGTGCACAGAAATATCGACTGGTCTCAACCTGGCAGCCAAAATCATAAAAGTGAAAGGAGCAAAAGAGAGGGTAACTATGTTGCTGTGAACCCAAGGGAGCACACTGTAAACCTGGCCTCTTTGCCAGCACCTTACCACTGTCCCCTGAATAAGCCCCTGAGAGGGAACTTGTCACTGGGTAGAAACAAATACTGTAAAATCTGGCTTAGTAAGTAGCAGCTTGGACTTCACATGACTGTTTGTCATCTCCTGTCTTTTTGATTAAACCTTCTGTCCACAGGAGACCTGTGGTATAACTGTTATTGGGATTTATAAATAATCGTATTTGAATATATTTTGAATATATATATTGAATTTAAGGAACATGTTTCGCTCATTTTTTGTTAATTTGTTATTTTTTTCAGGAGGAAGTAAAAAATGAAATTAACATCATGAACCAGTTAAATCATGTGAATCTGATCCAGCTTTATGATGCTTTTGAAGCAAAAAATAATGTCACTTTGATCATGGAATAGTAAGTTTAAATGAGCTCAGAAATTGTCAGATGTTTTGGCTTTTTCGGGTCGCTAAATGAGATAGGGAATGATAATTCTGTGGTGTGAAGAAGGCTTCAATGGTGTCCTAGCCTGAGAGAAAGTTGATTTCACTTTCAGAAAGGAAAAAAAAAAGTTTTAAAGGTAATTTCTTCAGGTTAAAAATTATATATGTGGCAAGGCTATGGTTCAAACAAACGATAAGAAAGACAACTATATTCTAGAGTATGAACCAAATCACAAGATTGTTAATGAACAGAACTTCACTATGATTCATTTTTCATTTAAGTTTAACTTACAGGCCCCAACATTGTCCCTAGCTGCTAATGTATCTAGAAGTAGTGTGGCTAGAGTCTTATATTGGGGAGAGAGTGAAGGGGAGAGACCCAGATAAGAGGAGGAGTGACGTGTTTTAAGTAGAATAAGAGAAGACATGGAGAAAGTAGGAAGGTGATTAACTACATGCATGGCCTGCCTCCTTTGAATAATTTTAGGATTCCCCATTTGAAGCCAATTAAGAATTTTGATCTATATCAAATATAGAATTTACGAAAGGGAGATTTCACGATGTACACCTGCTGCCTTTTCTGTTTGAGAAGTTTAATTTAGTAAATTTCATAGGTTGAAGACTTATTTTATCTAGACTAATAAGACGAGTGAATAATAGATACTGTAGGTTCTCCAGCTCCCTGTTGGATCACCAGGTCATGTGGGTTTGGGTTTGACACACATTCCCCTCAAAGTGTTAGCAACAACTTTTCCAGTTTTGAATTTAGATTGATGCTCAATTTCACATTCAGATATAAGTCTCTTGAAGTCATTGAGACTGCTGTGGTTTATACTGGATGTGTTGTTAGGATCCTTGCTAAATCAGAGTGCGTAAGTTCCCAATTTGGAAATAAATAGAGCTAATGAGGAATTTTAGGGTTTTAACACTTTTCTTTGTCAAAATTTTAGTCTTGACGGTGGTGAATTATTTGACCGGATCACAGATGAAAACTACAATCTAACTGAGTTGGATGCAATTCTATTTACCAAACAGATTTGTGAAGGAGTCCACTACTTGCACCAGCATTATATTCTCCATTTAGATCTGAAGGTCAGTAGTTCATACTTGCTGCTCTTTAGCGATGCTATGGCTTGGACCACCACGGAGTCCCTAGTTGCAAGAGTCATTTCTCATTTCGTGGGCTTAGCTCATAAAGGAATAGACTTACTTAATTCAATAGCCACAATGAATGGAGCGCAAGAGATTCATTACTTTTTTTTTTTTGCTGTCTATTTGGCAGCTTGCTTAGAATAGTCAAATGAACAGGGTTCTGTGCTTTTGCCTCTCTTAAATCAGAAGCTTCTTGTTCTGTGTGGAATTAAACAATGCCCTTTTGTCATTAATAAAAAAACACACCCAAACCCCTCTTTGGCTGGGAATGCCTGTAGTCTTCCCTCCCCAATCCCTACCCTCCTTGCAACTGTGTTCAAATACCTATTAAATCTTCTTACTATTGTTTGTACTTTTTTATGCCTGGAACTGAACTGCAGTAAAATGAGAGTGTTTTCCTAGTGGCCCCTTAACTCATCTTTTTCAAAAGAAAAAATGACTGTTTTTTTTTCCCCACTGCTAGTTTATACAGCACTTTACATAAATTATATTAGACCTGGTTGGCCTGTAGACAGCTCAGCAGTTATAATAAATTTGAACACCATCATGCCCCTGTTCCCACCTTCAAAAATATTCTCATTGGAAAAAAAAAAAAATTCTGCCTTCGTGGACAAACTAAAGGATGCATTTGACGTGTTTCTTGTGGCTATTTATGGAGTTATTTTTATACTTAAGGAGTAAATCCGGGAGGTAAGCCTCGACCATCTGACTGACATTTTACACAGAGGGGCCTTTCTGTTCAAATCTTTTTGTCATCTTTGGAGAAATACAGGAATACTGTACAGGAAACTTCTTTATGGGAGGTCCAAAACCAAACCTTTCGCTAACTCAGTATGCCAGTCAAATCCTTCTCTCCCATGATAGGAATAGAAGGAAAAGCATTACACTAAAAATTATGATTTAAAATCTCTGAGATTTTTATACTCTTTTGCTAGTTCTCTCTCTCAAACAGTTATACATTTAACTCAAAATACCCTCTTCTCTCTTTGTAGCCTGAAAACATACTATGTGTAAATCACACAGGAAACCAGATTAAAATTATTGACTTTGGATTAGCAAGGAGGTAAGAGTTCAGTTATGATTTTTTTTTTAAAAAACCAAAACCAAAAAAAATCCAAACCCCTCTGACACATTTTTGGTGGGTCTTGGGGGTTTTTTTTAGTGTATTTTGATGGCTCTAAAGTAATTCTGCTATGTAAATGAGCTAAGCAGTATGCTGCTGCAAGCTGGCGTTTTCTGCTGTGTGCATTAATTATCTAATTACATTTTCCAAATAACATTTCTGTTGGCTAAAGCTATACTGCTGTTCTAATTATCTCAAAATTATTCCCCACGTAGAGCTTTTACTCTAGGGATTCAATGAAGGCTCTCGGAGACTTCTTGACTGCTGGGTTTTATTGTGCAGGTTCAAGTTGTGGAAATTATCTGCTAAATTCTTTACATAGATAAACTGATGGGGGGGGAGGGGTAACAAAACATGTTTGAGCCACCCCACATGGAACAGGAAACCCTCAGAGAAATATGGACTTGTCTCCATTCTTTGCTTGTGTGAGTTTGTTAAAGGAAGGCTGTGGGAGCATCAGTCAATTCCCCTAGAATAAAAAGGAGCAGCGCCTGTTAGCATAACAGTAAACCACCAATACTTCTCTATTTCTTTTCTAAACCTATTGATGCTTTTTTTAAGTCAAAATCTGGTACATTGATGCATATATGTACCTACATGTGTCTATGTAAGTATCTCTCCGAGGACTTTTTTCTTTTCTTTGATACATTGAGGTTTGTGGTTTGTCTTGGGTTTTGGTTGTTTTTTTAATTTTATTCTTTTTTAAAACCAGGAGGGTAAAGATGTAAGCTTCTACTAAAACAGTTTTGAAAACAGTATATTCTGGGAAATAGATAAAAAGCAGTGCTCTAATGGTTTGTTCTATCTGTACACAGACATCCAGCTGCCATCAGTGACAAATATTACGGGTTCAGTTTCATAACCTGTCCCTTTTAAGCGATAAAATAGAATAATTTTCTCCCTACATAGATCACTGTTTAACTTGTTATCAAGCCCAAATAATCCTCTTGAGAGTCCCACCTTAGCAGTTATATTGTGCTCATATCTGTTAAACAGACCTTTACCCTGAGCTGTAGCTGGGTAGGTCCCACTAAGCAAATACTCTCCAAACCTGTTTTAATGGAAGCTGCTTTGTTTGTTTGATGGTGGACAACATCTGCTGGAAAGCATCCTGTGGAGCCTGGCAGAGAGTTAGAGCTGCTATCGCTCTGCAGGGGAGGCCTTTGCAGGTTTTATTGCCCTTCGTCTTCCTTCTGGTTTTGCTCTGGCAAAGGGATCACTGATGGTGTATTCACCATCACTATTTTATTTTTTAAAGACCTTAATGCTGTCCTGATCGCCTGGCTGAGTCTGCTATGCTCGCCCTGTCATGCTCGTGTGGCAAAAAGCCATGCCTTGATTCTTAGGAATGTGAGGTGTGTTCCCCAGCCCGCTCTCAGCACCGATGTCTTTCTCTTTCCGGTAAAGGTACAAACCACGTGAGAAACTGAAGGTTAATTTTGGGACTCCAGAGTTCTTGGCTCCTGAAGTGGTGAACTATGACTTTGTTTCCTTCCCAACAGACATGTGGAGCGTAGGCGTCATCACGTATATGTTGTGAGTAACCCCGTACGGGGTCGTGGGGGTGGCACTACAGGCTCTGCAGGAGCACGCCAGTGGAGGGTATCTGCAGAGCAGGAATGCAGCAACCACTGAGCCCATCTGGCTGTGACTCCTCCTAATTCATTCTGTTAAAAAACCCCAGCCTCTAATGCAAAGGCACCTCACTGTGTGTGCAAAGTCTCTAAAAAACCCAAATAATCCTTTTGCTAAATATGTAAATGTTTTCCCTTACAACCTTATTTAGCAAGGTTAAATGGGTCATGTCTTTTTTTTACTCAGAGAAGTTGCCCAGAACATGTCAGAATTTTCATTTCGATTGCGTTCTTGAGGACTTGAATTAATTTTCAGATTTGCAACCTGATCATTTTAGTAGCTTTGACTTGGTGTGCATCTGCACAAGGAATTAATGTTGGGTGTTAGGCCATGTGGTTAAAAAATGTCATGTCACAAATGGGCTAAAACTTTTTCTCTAATAGCTGGGTGGCAGCCGCAGATGGCTTGTCTGTCCAAAGTCTCTGCCTTCTGCTGAGCTGACTTTGCATTCCAGAATCTTTCACAGATGCTTTCTGTGAACTGGATACATTTCTGGTTTAAATTTTTACGTCAGCCAAAACCCCAACTGAATGAAGTAATAATAAACTGAAGCAATAAATCAGGGCTTAGAGACTACTTGAAAAAAGTATGCCATTGTTCAGAACTCAGTTTACTTCAAGCCAAATGTGGTTACTGGCCTTGATTTTAGGAAAGCTCTTGAGTCCCCCTAGCTTTCCCAGGTGGGAAAGCAATGGATTATGTACCTAGATCCCAACGGAATGGATTTCCTTGGGCATCTGTTAAGAGTGCTCCCTGGCATAGCTACGTGAACTGCTAGAGTAACACTAACAACACTTTATTGCTCCAAATTGTTGGCTTAGTTTGGCAGGGATTGAGAAGTGGAACCCCCTGTAGCTGAGTGTCTTTCCTATCCGTAAGCTAACAACAATTATAAAGCGGAGGATTTGTAGAAGGAAGAATGCATCTTGCACGTAATAACTACTCATCTCCCTCCTGTTCTTTCTTTCTTTAAGGCTTAGTGGCCTGTCCCCATTCCTGGGAGAAACAGATGCAGAGACAATGAATTATGTGGTCAATTGCAGCTGGGATTTTGATGCAGAAGCATTTGAACAGCTATCAGAGGAGGCTAAAGACTTCATTTCCAGATTACTCGTGAAGGAGAAAAGGTACTGCTTCGGTGGATCATGAGGACAGTAGCACCGAATAACATTAAGTTCCTCCTAGCCAACTGTTTGGATTGCAGCCAACAGTGAGAACTTAATACATGACATTTTTGTATGCTGTGTCTGTGCTTGCTGGGCAGTTCCTCAGTGATTCAAAAGCCCCTATTTAAAAGGAAAATGTCTGTGTACCTTGACCGACAAAGTTGCTTTTCACAGTACCATCAATGCAGGCAGAACAGAGGAAATCTGGGAGGATTTGCTGTGTAGAAATCTGTCTTTAGTATTCCTTCTCTGAGCAAAAGTTATTTCTATTGTTCCTTTGGATTCTCACAAGCCCTGACACACATTGAAAAAATGTCTCTTGAATGCCATGGAGGATAAATGGAAGCTGCAGCTGTGAAAATATGCATTGTTCTCTTCTCAAGTGGTCTACATGCATTTGGTAGATATTAAGGAGCAGTTGGGACTTAATTCTGCATGTGGCTTCTCGATCTTGGCTCCACTGAAATAAAAAGTGATCGCACAAAGGAAACAACTGGAGAGAATGAGGGTGATGCTGATGTCAGACCGTGGCTATGGGGTTGGGTAAGGGAGTAGAGAAATTTTCCTCTTGCTGAGCAGTGATACAAAACTAATCAAAACAGGAAATGATGCATACAGTAAAACAGATTGTGTGTTAGAAGGGAATTCAAAGGAGTGCAGCTTCTTATTAACAGCTTCCAGATCATTACCTAAATCAGACAACTCAGTTCTAGTGCTAATTACATTTTGAACAGTAACTCATATGAAAAGCTAAGAATAAACTGGACTTTAGCATCTTGCCAGCACGAGACAACAAAGGGGCTTTTTCTCAGGCTGTGATGATGATTTGCTATGAGACTGTGAACTTTGCTTTGGAGTCTTCCGTTTCTCTGTGCAATGGGAATGTGCTCCAGAGGGACACTATGCAAAGTCTGATTAGAAGGTGCAAGTGAAAAGACTGTGCAAGAGAAGAGTATTGTCAGTGAGATGCAACGAGCAAGGACTACTGGCCCGGTTGTTCTCAAGGTGTATGGGCAGCCTCTGCGCTCCTGCAGACTGGGCACCTTTGCCAGGCTGGGACAGCAGGTCTGGCCTTGGGCAAGGTCTGTACCTGCCTCCCCTGACAGCTGATTTAGGAGGCATCTCAATTCACTTGTGTCTGTTCGTATAAAGCAGTTTCTTTATCAGTAATATTGAGGAGCACAGGACACTGAGAAAATGGCAACAAGGGTAGCTGGATTTACATGAAGGATTTCCTCTCCTGCAGCTGCCGGATGAGTGCAACACAGTGTCTGAAGCATGAGTGGTTGAACGATCTGCCAGCCAAAGCCAAGAAGTCCAAGCTTCGTCTGAAGTCCCAGTTGTTGCTGCAGAGTTACCTGGCTCACAGAAAATGGAAGGTAAATAGATGAAGCCTGGCAAATCTAATTCCAGAGGGAAAATCAGCTCAACTCAGGCAGAGCCATTCCCTCCTTTTTTTTTTTATGATGGCTCACTTTTGCCTACAGGCCTCTTCCCTGTAAATACGAGTTTGGGAAGTCTATTTTCAGTTGTAAATAAAGGTGTTTTTCCCTCCTGCAGAATGATATTGCTTCTATTTTTAGCAAGTTTGGTGTTAATTTTTACTCCTCCTGGTTGGTGTTTAGAAGTTGTTTTTTCTTTACAAGCTTAGACACTTCAGATGCTACTTAGCTGATATTAAATATTCTTTCTCTTCATATCAGAGAGAAGTTTTTCCATCGACAGCAGTGGCATTGTTCTGTTGTCACTATGGAGTAGGTTTACAACATAAAGCAGTTTTGTGCCTCCTGTTGCAGAGAGTAGAAGTCTGGGAGAGAATAAAAGTTAGGCTTAAACCCATCCAGAGAACCCTTCAGGACCTTTCTGATAACCCCGTGCTCCTGCAGAACTAAATTCTGGATGAAAAAGTGATAGCTAAGACTTTCTATTGAAGCTTGTATTGGATTGTAGATAATTGATCCTGGAAGGTGAACACAGTGATCTTGTTACAAATAAGGCTGAGGAAAACTCAGTGAGGACCATTTTTTTTTTTTTTTTTTGTGTCACTGTTCAATTCCTTGCCAAGGAGTTAAACCAGAGGCTTACACTTTTTTCCACTCCTGCACTCCAGCTCTTTGCTCATAGGCTTCTGCACTTTCATTTTAAAAAAATACATAATCTAAAGATGTGTCACTATACAATTTGTACTAACGCTGCAGAAGTTCACAGTACCAGCAGTCTGTTCTGCAGTAATCGGTGGTTCCCCAACACAAAGGTGTTCTGCACCGCAATCCACACAAGTTGTCAGTTACTAGAGGTAAATGGATTTACCAAGAAGAAAAACCCATCAGCCACACAAAAGGTCCTTTACCTCAGTTGCACTCACACCTGGACTGTTCTGTTTTGTTCACAGAAACATTTTTATGTGGTGGCTGCTGCTAACAGGCTGAAGAGATTTCAGAGTATGTCTGTCAAGCTTGCGTGAAGCATCTACTGCTCTTGGAGATGGATATGAAGCCATGGAAGAAGGACTCAGTATCTTCAGTAATTTCTACCCCTGTGTTTTATAACATAAGGTTTTGGGTCTGTCCTCCTCAAATATTATGTGTGTTAGCGCTAAGGTTCCAGAAGTGCCTCAAGGCAGAGGCACTGAAATAATTTCTAAAAGCAGAAGCTACCTTGTTTGTTTTTGCACGTTTTCAGTTGATGTACATAGTGATGGAAAAACATGGCTGTCATCAGGGCTGACTTCTTGCTGAAGGCTTTGATTCTGCAGAGTATTGTTGGTGTGTTTACACCAGAAAACATCTTGTCAGTTTTCTGGTTTCACACACCAAGCATGGGATCTCTAAAGACTTTTTTCATGACTGATGTTTGTCATCAATTTTAGAGCACTGCCACAGCAGTGGCACAATTTTTCCCTCGGGTGTTTGTTACTTAGATCAAAAGATATCAGATATCCTTTTCTTCTTTAATTTTTCCAAAAAGATTAATTTTTTTTCCCCCACAAACATGATGATGATTCAGTGCAACTACTCAGAGTTTTGGTTTTAGTAATGGTTTTAGTTTGTTCGGTTGTTTAATTCTACTCTCACCTTTACAAAAAGTCACTACATAGTTAGGAAATACGAGGAATCGTGGTCTGAAGCAACTTCAGTCAGTCAGTCCATTGCTGCTTTTTCTTATGGTAAGTTGAACTGAGCTGAATTGATTGAACTTTTGGAAGGAGATATGTGAAACTGCCACAAATAAAAATGCCTAATGGCCGTTGGGTCTATGCAAAAAAGATCTCATGGTGTACAGAAGAGATTTCCAGACATGGTTTTATATGTATTTAAAATTTGTAAGTGCTTCTCATTAGCTGTGACTGCAGTCCTTAATTTTCTAAGTTTTTAGTTTGAGGATTTTTTTATCCTCTCTGACAATTTTAATGAAGTCTGAGAAGCTGATATGGTTTGATATACAAAACAGGTTTTATTGCTGTTCAGTGCCAGGGAAATGGTGTATTGCCAGATTCTCCTTATAGCCCAACTAGGATGTTGAAACCCTCTTTTCTTCCACTTTGCTCTTGAACGTTAAATGTTTTCTTCACAATACTAACTTATTTTGGATTTTAAACTTTTTCCTAATGTATGAAGAGTTGGAGCCACTTACCATCTCTCAGCTAAAAGTATAATGTTATTTATTAAACCTGTGGTTTCCTTCATTCCTGTTCTAGATTCTGCAAAACTGTGTGAGTTGGATGGGCTCTTAGGAAAAACAGAAACTAGTATTACTAAAACTCTCTTTCCAGCAATGGCATCAAACCACTGTAAAGCTCCCTTTAACTTTATGGACTTCTGTGTACCTTGAATTAGCAAAAGCGTTGGTTGCTAATAAAGAGGCTTGTAAAACTGGCTTACCCTAGTCATCTTTTCCACTTTAGAGCTTCTCACTTTGCATAGTCCTGAATTCTGGACTTCTACAGCATTTCCAGAATTCAGACAGAATTATTAAAATCAAGTGAAATAATCTTGACAATGTATCACCTTCTGTGAAGGCCTGCTTTTGTTCGTGTTTTCCTTCTACAGTGGTTCTGCATGCTAAAGTGATTATATTAATTGGTCTGTATATTTCTGACTTAATACTAATAAATTCTGTTAAAGTGGAACAAGCCTATTCCTCAGTTTTGGTTTAAACACGCCACCAAAGAAACCTGAAAGCATCTCTGAGTAGGTCTTAACAACAGACTGCTAATGTACGAGGTTGGATTCTCTCCCATTGTGAGGACCTTCTACTACAAATTAGATCAGACTGTAAATGGCAGACATTTTGTTACTGCTGTTACTCAATGCGGGTTAATTATCCAGTATTTTCTCTGCACATCAGGCATTTGTTTGGAGTCCATTCCCCCATAGTTACTGTTGTATTTCAGAACTTGCGACTGGAATGAAATTAGCTCTTGCTAATTAAAGTCAAGTCGGCTTAAAGTGATTTGCTTTTTTTATGCATTGGGAGAAGTGAAAGGAAAACGGCCAGTAAGTTTTAATTTTCCAGTTACTGTCTGCTGCTTCCTCTATTTTTTGTAAGAGGGTAACACATGGATGCTCTCTGCTGTCTTGTCACAGTTTAACCCTAGCTGGCAGGTAGAACCATGCAGCCGCTTGCCAACTCCCCCTGTTTGGATGGGGGAGTGAATTGGAAGAGTAAAAGTGAGGGAAGACTCCTGGGTTGAGATAACGGCAGTTTACTAGGTAGAGCAAGAGCCACACACGCATGCAAAACAAGGAATTTATTCAATGTGTCCCCTCAGCAGGCCGGTGTTCAGCCATCCCCAGGAAAGCAGGGCTCCATCACGAGTCATGGTTACTTGGGAAGCCAAACGCCATCACTTCAGAGGTCTCCCCCCTTCCTCCTTCTTCCCCCAGCTTTATATACAGAGCATAATGTCACAGAGTATGGAATACCCCTTTGGTCAGTTGGGGTCAGCTGTCCCCTCCCAACTCCTTGTGCCCTCCCAGCCTGCTTGCTGGCACCCCGATATGTGGAACAGAAAAGGCCTTGAGAGCTTAGTAAAAACTCAAAACACCAGTGTGCTATTATCACTGTTTCTCATCCCAAATCCAAAACATAGCATGACACCAGCTGCTAGCAAGAAAGTTAACTTCATCCCAGCTGAAACCGTGATACTTGTACATATTTCCTCTCCATTTTCTAGAAAGAGAAGGTGCATTTGGCCAGAAGAATGACTGTTTTGTTCCTAATAGAAAGAAATCCCTTTAGATTTGGCAGCCATCACGAGGTTCTGACAGTACAGTGAAACCCACCTCTGCAGCGTTATGGGATGTTTCACCCTGCCCGTCCCGTGCATTGTGCTTTGGGGTCTACAAAGAAGCTGAAAGGACAAACCAGAGGTGACCTGTGAGTTACTGGAACAGTAAGTATGACAAAAAGACCTGGCCCCATACTGTTAACTGCTTTAGTGTATGGGTGTTATCAACTGTTGTAATCCTGGTGCCATCGCTGTCGCCTAGGTAAGCAGGGAGCATGCCCAGCAGTGAGGCATGTGCCAAGCTATTAAAATACTGCTGAGAGGAAGCTTAGATGGGGACAGTGTTTCAAATCTAAATCCTCAGAGATGAGATAATATATCTTGCTTCATATGGACACTAAGCGTTTTTTGGGCTGTTTTGAAATAAGGGTTTATGAAAGTTAACTTCTCTTTGCACACTCCAGGCAGAAAACAGGCAAGAGAAATGGGCAGAAGACTGAAATTGGTTTTATTATAGTTACACCAGCCCTGTTCTGCTAAAAGTTGTGATTTTGCTTCAAAAAAAAGAAGTTAATACAAATTGCTGTTTGAGTAGCTGGGATGGAAGTATAGGACCACAGAAACTGCCTCTAAGAACTACAGGGCAGGGCACTCTGTCCTCTTTACTAACTTTATGGCTGTGAGGTGCCAAAAACCCTGCATTACCCAGACAAGATCATTGTGCCTGGGTATCTTCCTTCGTAAAGTACAGACATCTCCTGTATGTCTTTTATTTTGCACTCTATTTTATATATGACAAGTGCCAAGAATCCCATGTCATAATACAAAGCTTTTGCTTCCAGAATGTTTATTGTTTCTTGGAATATTTGGGACCCTTTACAAGCACAAGAGACTTCAGTCCCATACAGGTCATAAAAATAAGTCAAATTCAGGCACTACACAATATTTCTTCCACAGTAAAAAATAAAATTACCAGTTTTAATTCCTCTACTGCTTTTGCAGTTTAACAAGGCACCGTTAGTCCCCTCCCTCTTTTTTCACTACTTCCATCCAGGGGCCCAAGGGCATATAACTTTTAACTTATTTACACTTACCACAGCATTAGAACTTTACCTGCTTCTTGCAGCAAGAGAATGAAGCTTTTCTACCACCTAATGCTGGAGCTGCTCAGGTACCAGCCTGGCAATTAGTCAGGACAGGCTTCTCGTAAAATCACCTCAATTCTGTTGTCATTTACTAAAAATAACATTCTTAAAAACTAGCTAATAAAATCAGCTGGCTACCAGGCAGCCATCACTCACATGCTATTGGAACTCTGGTTAGAGCAGAGTTAAAAATCATGAACAAGTAGCAGTGGTATTAGTAGTAGGTGGCACTACAGAGACAGTATCCCTGCTTGTCTCTTGTGCCTTAGCAGCGTTTTCCAGGATTTTCTTTTTCCATTCTTCATAGTCTTGTTTTGTTTCAGTCTTTGGTCGTTTACATGGCATCTCCTCATCATCTTCAGATCCTATGAGAGAAGGAGAAAGTCTGTGACAGGCAATCACGGGCAATATGTTGCTGGGAATAACTGTGGCCGCAAGCAAATGTGCAGACACAAGCACAGGGTCTGTCACCGTGTTACTTAATCCTTGCGGTTTGCTGCTCCCCTCACCTGCCGGAACAGTCACCTTTTCACCTGTGTGTCTGAACGGAGGAGTTGTCCTTAATTCTACCAGGACTACTCAGTATAAACACTGTCGTCCTTCTGCTAGGTTCTCTTTGTCCTTTCATTAGCCAGTGGTTTGCAGAATGGAGTAGGCTGCTGTGAACTGAATCTTCGGGCGTATTACTCAACTGAAATATTAAGCGGTGCTAAAGCTCAGAACTGCTCTGGTGAGGCGGTTTTAGCTCATGGCTAAACACAACTTACCATCTTCCTTCTGGCAGTGCTCCAGGTTGGTCTGCAAGCTTTCAGGCGTCTCTGCAGCCAGTGGAACATCTTCTTCTAAAAAAATAAGTGTAAGTCACTTTACTTCTGAACAGTGTTTGGGGCCCCAAGGGTAGCGGTGTTCTACCTGTAATTCTTTGACAGTAGTGCCACCTTCCAAAAGTATTGTCTCCTAGTTGGAGCAGTTCCCTGGTCCAGACTGATGCCCAAGCTGTATGTGCAGAGGTGCCAACACACTTCAAGGGCTGCACGGACTGGTTGGCTGCTTTAACTAGCACTGCTGCTGCATTTGTAACACAATGACCCACCATGTTCCTACCCCAAAAACACACTGCTACCCTCTTCATTAGTCAGGCAGGACTCTGCTATTTCTTCCCCTTCTATGTCATTTCCAGGCTTTGTATTAGAGATGCCCACAATGTGCAGGGGGCTGTCCATCTATACAGATGCACACTCTTCCCTGAACCAATGTGGAAACTCCCATCTGCCTTTAGCTGCTTTATGGTGGGGTCAAGTTTTGGTTTTCATATAGGGCACTGCACTATGGGAAGGTCCATGCCTAGGGAGAGAGCAGCAGCTTCTGGTTTGGATTCAGACAGCACATTCCAGAAACCTTCATGATAAGCGTGAAGACAAGGTGAAGCAGGGGTCCTGTCAGTGGGAGAGCAAGAACGAAAGCCTGGGAAGGTAAAAAGGAGATAAGTAGGAAGGAGCAGAGATACAAGGACAGGAAGACACGTGTCATATTTCAATCTTCCTCCTCTACAAAAAAGAATGGAGACAGCTGCAGGTTCAAGACCAGGCGAGAAAGATTCTTCATGTCTTCCCACTGTATGTGGAGGGATGGTGTCAGGTAATGGCTGAATTACTGCCAGAAGAGCAAGGCTTAGGCTTGCTAATCCTGCACCGGAGGAAAGGAAAACACAGAAGTGAGTCAGTCAAAGCAATAGAAGTAGCAAGATGTTTATGTTAATTTGTGTGTCATGTTGCCATGTTAACAGGATGCAGAAAGCAAGCAAGAAGGAGGAATCCAAGATAGGTCAGGCAGTATAGGAGAAGCAGGGAATAAATTGCAGCAGCAGAGAATATAAGGAACAGCGAGCATTTGAGAAGAGACGAAAATATTTCTTTTTGGCCTTGCCACATGCTAAGCTGGTTTGACTTCCCCAGAAGCAATTACTGTGACCGGGAACTGGGCTGCAGGAAACACATGTTGGAATGGATGGGCAGGTCTGGTTGAAAGGAATGGCTGAAAGTGATCAGAATGAAATCACCAGTGGAAAAGAACAGGGCACTGTCAGGCCAGGCGATGGGTATGCTATTGTATAAGGATAAAGCCAAAAAACTTACTGCTGAGTTGATGGCTCATCTTCTCCAACTGACTGCATAGCCGGTCAAATATTGCTTTCTTCACCCCAGATGTAGCCAACATTTTAGTTTTGTCCACTTTTATCTTCAAACACCTACAAGAGAAAGTTATTTCTGTACAAAGCCATATGCCAGCAGCTATCACTCAGATGAGGTGATGTTTACTATACCAAACTGCCAGTGAGAATGAGGAAGGTAGGCCTGAGTTTTTATCCTATTTAATCCTTCTCTCACTCAGAAACAAACTTGCTTAAAATAAATTAATAAATTTAATTTATTTTAGGATAATTAACTCAAGATCCTTTTCTGTATACTTGATATAATGCTTCTGCTTTCTCCTGAAGGCAAAGGCAGTATAGGTTGGAGACTTCACTGTAGGAAAGGCCTGGTTTGCTGCAGCTCTCTCCATTTCCAGGAGCAGAGCAGCAGGATGCACTAAATAAGACCCTTCAGACATGCTGAATGAATCAGCTGCTTACACTGTAAGCACTGTTTCTGTTCAGTGTCTCACTAGGCATTTAAGCCCATGAAAGATCTCTCAAGCTGTACTCACCTGCACGCAGTGAATAGTGCAGCCGTTATAAAAAGTGGTTTTGAGAAATCAAGGTCCATTTGCTGTGCTTCAGAGAGGCTGGATTCATACCTAAAGAACAACAATAGGAGGGAGAATTGTACGGTGCATTGGCCTCAAATGAAGCTGTTGAAATGAATTTGTTACATGGTACTCAGCAGCTGAACAGGTCTCCTGTTGGATCACTTGGTCCTTTGCAACCCAGTCAAACAGAAACAGCTGCTACTGGCTGAGAAGAGCAAGAGAGACTAGGCAAAATAAGGGAATTAAGATGACCTCCTCTTTTTGAATTAAAGGGATTTTAATTTATTTAAAATCCCAATTTTAAATTAGGGATCTGGATCCAGGCACGTCAGTAAAATCTATTTCTGCTGCTGCCCATGCACACAACACTTTTATCTCTACATTACAAGTTACAATGAGATGCTTCGCATAAATTCATTCTATAATAGAGGGTAGAATTATAGTTTCTTTTGATTCCTCTAATATATATATTACACAGATGAAGGTTTAAATATAGAAAGTGACATGACGGATGTGCAGCACTAAAGAATTTAATTTTTTCTTGTCCAGCTGTCCTCAAGGTATTTTTTTTTTTAGTTTGTAGCACCAACAAGCATACACTGCCTTTGTTCCCTGACCTGCCACTCAAGACTATTCTAAATCCAGAACAGCATTTAAACATACGCTATCAGGGTGACAGCACTCCAGAACAGAACTCTTCAGTAATTGTAACACGTACTTTAACAAGAGCAGGGTGCAAAATTTTAACTCTGTTGCCTCTCCATTGAAGTGTTCTACCTATTATGTTTACAGGTAGAGTACTGTGTGCTGACAGAGATCTGCTTGGCCAGAAGGGAGCATTTGTTTCTGCTGAGCTTTATTTCTGAACTGTGACATGATCAGCAGTTAAATGGAAGACAATGTGATGCTATGGACAAATACAGGGACTAGGAGTCCTATACTTTCCGTTCTATTCCCAGCTGAAGAACTGGGACTCAATGACTTACAGACTATGTGATGTGCACAGACTGAGCCTTTCTGCCACGTGTTCTAAAAAGTGGCCTAGACAAATCGCTGGAGTGTCAGTGCTAAGAACTCACCTCACCACTCCAGTCAGTGGGAGATATCTGGCCCTTCAAACCATCAAGCTCTTCACACATCTAACAATCAAAGAATCTTACTAGTGGTTACCAGTGTGCTCACAAGAGCTTCCTCACCTCTGCAGTATTTTTGAAGCGGTGCTCACTGCCTCTGTGCAGCAGAATTGCACAGCCAAGTCTCGCATTCCCAGCCTGCGGTTCACCTCTAGCAAACACTCCAAAGACTTCATGGAGCTCTGGTAGGTCGTCTTGTTCAAACCAGAGAGTTTAACAAAATAGTTCTTTCAAGAAGACAAAGACAAACCCCAAGAATTAGCAAGATTCCTTCCTCACATCTTACACAGGCAATCAAAATAGACTAGGGAGAAACTACACGACATCATAAAATGAAGTTCAATTGCTCTATTAAACAAATCTGTGCAATGAATGATACAAAGTTTTGACTGCACGCAGAAAGATTAACCACCTAGGAATACCACATCTTTTAATGCAGTGTTATTTGTCAACCATTTAACTGGACTAAAGAGAGCTAAATTACAACAAAGGGAGCTGAATTACAAGAAAGCAAGCTCAACTCGTGTAGTGACTCTGACACTGATCTCAATTTGCCCTGTTTCAAACTCTGAGCAGTGAAAGCTCTACCTGTGTTTAGCAGGACGCTGGGGTTTGGGTAACGACCCTTACTACTCTCCCTCTCCCGCTCCCACCACGCGCTGTGCAGAGCGATGCTGTCGGTGGACTTGCGGTGAAAGCCCCAGCCAGCCAAGCCGCGCGCTGCACCTTACCTTGTCCACCGGCTGTTTCATGAAGCCGGCCGCCAGGTCCAGGCACAGCACTGCGGTGCTGGTCGCCGTCATCTGAGCTACGAACCCCGTGCATTTCACCTGGGACAGCCGCAGGTACTCCTCGGCTTTCCTGCAAAACACCCGGCACGCAAGGCTCGCCGTTAACAAGGCCCGCCGTTAATGGGCAGCGAGACGGGCGGGCAGGATCCCGCCTAGGGCCCGCCTCGCCCGACCCCAGCCGCGGCGGCAGCGCAGGCCTAGGGAGGCGGGGGAGCCGCCAGCGCCCGGCCGTGCCCCAGGGAGCGGCCCCAGCGGCGGAGCGCGGCCCAGGCCCGCTTACCGGCGCGGGCCTGACGCTCCCGAGAGCTGCAGGAACCGGCAGCACCGTC
>VZSF01005147.1:491779-561500 GCA_013398295.1 Chionis minor
GCCCGGAGGCCGCCGCCCGGCCCGGGCGGGGCTGAGGTGAGGGCCGGGCCCGCTGTGTCCGCGGTAACGGACCGCGCCGCGGGGAGGGCGGCCCGCCGCTGCCGCCGGCCGGTGCTTCACCGCCCTCGGCCGAGTGCGCTCGCGGGGCCCGGGAGGAGGTAGGGGTTCTCGTCGGGGGGCGCCGCTGCGCTTATGGTCGGAGTGGAGAGTGTTTTGGCGTGGCGCTCCTGTCGCACACCCGGGGGGTGTCACGCCTGGCGCTGCGGGTCTGTGCTCCTCTCGTCCGCGCTGCCCTGCGGTTACTCCGGAGCCCCCAGGATCGCTGTTCCGGACTTCCCCGGTGAACCGCCGGTTTCTTCCTTTAGCCGAGGTGTTTGTGCCTTGGCGGGCCTGTCTTGATAGAGCAGTTTTGGAACAAATGTTTATTAGTGTTTATTAGCGAGGCAAACCTGAAATTTCAGCACGGAAATAGCTCTTATTGAGAAATGCTTTTCAGTGTTCAATAAACATAAGGGGACAATCAAGTTTCCTAGTAAAACTGAATAGTCTGTTTAGTGTGTCTTCTGTGGTATTTCAGTCAATACAATTTTAAGCAGCATTTGCTATAACCATCATGGCGTGTTGATTAGCCCCAGTGTGGAGTATAAACAGTACATAGACAGTGGGGCAAAACCCGAGTGCTTTATAAAGCAGGGATTGCACAGTTCCTAGGCTCTTGGGACAGACTTTTTTGTTTTCAAGTTATGTGTATGTTGATCTAAGTTTAATACTCTATCCTGTAGAGGTGCGTGTGGGAGGAAGAACCTCTAATGTTCCTTGAAAGATGACTGGAAAATACATAATTGGGTGGTGAGAAATGCTAAGTCTCTGTCCCCCACTTAAATACTTTGTGGTAGTCATTAAGTCAAGCATGACACAACTTTCACCTCCCTGTCCATTCCATGAGAGCTGGTCTGGGGCTTCTATGGTCCTGTTTTCTTTCTAAGAGTAGCTGATATCAGGTGATTCAGAAATAATAAACTTATAGGCGTTTATAGGGCTTAAACCTATAAGCATCTCCTCTGCCAAACTAGGCTCCACCACCATTTCGTGTGGCCAAGTTTGGCTTAAACCCTGAAGCTGAATGTTTAAGTACCTTTAACAAGGCTGACTTTAAGAGGACTGTATCTTCTTGATAATCCCCTGAAGAAAAAGTCCAGCCTCTTGATTCTTGTTAATATCTTGTGGCTTCCTGTGGCAGTAAGTACCAGTTTAAACGTTAAAAAATGTTTTCTTCTCTCTGGTTTGTCTTTGAGCTCCTATACTGTGAGATATAACAGAAGTTCTACAATTCCTTTCAGTATTGCAGAAAAATACTTCCTATATGGTATAAAATGCTTACGTGTTTTTTGTTAATTCTGAGCAACTCAGTGAGTTTTATGGCAATGCATTGTGTGCACTCGGGTTTAATCTATAGGCTGGTGGTTGTCCTGATCAGCTTCTGTAGCTAACCCACCTTCTATTTTGGGTAGCGTTCATTTTAAGTGTCTCAGTCGTGACTGGTTAGTCGATAGTCCAGTAAAATCCAACTAGGAGGAGGGGGAAAAACCCTCCTTGGGTAAATTTCATTCATTGTGGTACTAAACACAAGCATGTGAGTAAACAGAAGGGAAAGTCATGTGCAGAATAGGCTGTAAGCACTATTACTTACTACAGTTAACTAAAGAAAAGTACTTAATCATTTGGAGATTAGATGAAAATGCAGTTTAGAATAGAGCAGAAGCAAAACCTACGTTGTGCTATTTGTACTGTACATCCAGCTTGAGATACCTGTATCACCAGAATACAAGCTATTTGGTATGCTCCGCAAGCTTGCCTTGAATTCTGCTGTATTTCAATGCTATGTCATTCTTTCTCTCGAGTACTGCAAGTTACCAGATTTTTAAGTGGAATGAGCATCTTAACTAGTCAATACATTTCTGCAAAATAATAGCCCTCTCCAGAGTGCAGCCAAGTCTCAAATATGAAACTAAGTATGAATCTCATGAAGCCTTCTTATGGAGATGAATGTTGGAAAATAAGTAAATTGTACACAATAGGTGTAACGTTCACTTTATATGCTCAAGGATAGTTGCTATTATGAGGATAGGCATGGTCCAGAATAATACACTGCAATAATACACTTTTCTATTTGTTACCTGCAGAATAACTTGTGTTACCAACTCCAGTCAGCAAGGCAGTAGACTTCTAAGCTAGTTTGGGGTTTAAAAAAGTTTTCTTATTTTTCAAGGCAACTTCATTAGCAGTTATTAAAAAAAAAACCAACACACCCACCAACAAAAACAAACCCACAACAACCAAACAGAAAAAACACAACAAAGAATCAAACCCTGAAATAAACAAAGAAAAAACACACACCTGAAAACCTACACCAAAAGCCAGATCTCCTCACCCCCTGACAAATTCAGCTGCTGTGCGTTGGGACTTCTGTAACTTGCACGTGGTAATTTATGATAGTCCTTTCTTCAAAGGCAGGAAAGGGCTATGGTCTCCCGTACAGAAAATGATAGTGCAGCCGAAAGATGCAGTTCTCTGTCCCTTGCCCACTGCTTGCTTGCTTCCTTGGGGCTTCAGAGGAGGGGGGAAAAAAAAAAAGGCTAGGGAACAAGTAAAGCAGAAAACTGTTTGCATCAGCTCTCCTTTTTTCAACATTTGCAGCGAATCTGATGGGGGTAGGTCTCAGGCATTTCTAAAGTCTAAATGACTGTATAATTGCTATAATTACTTATCTTGTGTTTTTGCAGGAGTTACACTTTACTGTACGTGTTGTTGACAAGGCAGGACATTCTGTGCCTTGATTATGGAGTGCTGTCACTTTTTTCCAGCATCAAAGTAGCTTCCGCTTCAAAAGCTTATGTTCAAGATTCTTGTTTGTAGATTGGCATAGGACTCCACAGTGTGGTTGCATTTTTGATAAAATAATACTTGAAAATACCATCCTGTATTATTAGGTACCTAATTTGAAGTGGAAGATACAGAACATAAACGGCTTTATTCACATTGTATCTGACGGAACTGGTTTCTGGTTTGATGTGTGCCCTGCTAGCTGTTGTTGGTAGGCTTTTGCTGTATGTTGTCTTTACTTCAGTTGCTTTTTACTGCAACTTCCTCAAACTTCAGGCATTTGTATCAGGATACATGTATCTTCATGTGATCTTGTGTGTCGCTTGATAATAACTAGGTTTACATGTGGAAATGCTCTATAGTTCTGATGCTGAAAGTAGCTTGCTTTCTGAAGTAGAAAGAAAAGGATAAGCTGATATTCAGACTTTGAAAATAGAAGAGTAAGAAAGAGTTGGAAGGTGTTCAGCAGTGCTGCTGTTAGGGTGTTTTCTCTTTGTGGAGAAGTAAAACTGCTACAGCCAACACCTGGGGCTGCTTCGGTTGTATGCTTGCGACAGTCAGCAGTAGGCTGTCTCACTGCCCTGGCGACTGTAAAGTGCTGAGATCATCTTTTCTTTAGACATGAAGTGCAGTGCCCTTGTAGTAAAGACATCTTTGTTTAGGCTAATCGCCTTCTCAGTCTTCAAACTGGAACAAATATGAGTGTAATTTTAATCTTGAAGACATATAGAAGAAAAAAGTGAGTCTCTTGTGCTAACATGGAAATGCTTCTGTTGGTGAATTCAGTCCCATACTTATTACAGTCCCAGTATTGAGTACAGTGCGGAACCTTGCTCAAATTTAGAGTAGAAATGGAAGTACTGTCAGTATCCTCTGTTGATGCCAGAACTTGATGTAAAGCCGACTGGTTCATTATAAATGGGAAAGCTGGGTCCGACAGAGCAAGGCTCTGAAGCTCCATTATTTTCTGTTGCTAGAAGACAGTGGTCAAAGATGCATAAGAAAGTGTATACCCTCAATTAGATATTTCTCATGAGATCATTATTGGTATGATCTAAAGTTTAGTATCAAACGTGTAGTAACCCTTACACTTTAACCAGTAGTTTTCACACCAGAAGTGAGGAAACTGATGCATGTGCACTCTGCCAGCCACATCTTGGGGCTGTAGCAGATATTCGATGTTTCAATAAATGCTTTAACTTGATGTTGCTGTCGAGAGGCCTTCTTTTCACAACCCTACTTGCAAGGTTTTATGTGATTGTAGGGTGAACGGTAAACTATTAATCAGCTGGGCTAGCCTCCTAGCTTATTATTAAATAAAAAAGCTTTACAGCCTAAACAGTTCTCCCAGCACCACATGGCCCCATGAACAACTAGGGATGGAAGGGCAGGACTAATAGCGGTGTAAACTTAATGCCTATTACAAGGAGGGTTAGGAAGTTGTGGTTAGTTACTCCCCTGTTACTAGCTGTGCTTTAATACAGAGATCTGATGTAGTTAGAGCGTATGGCAGTCAGCTCGGTAGTGCTGTATCGCCTCTCAAGCACTAGTATGGGTTCAGGGCACAGTAGGGTGAGACAAACGTGCTGGCATAGATGTAATTAAGAAAGTCTGTTACATGATGTTTTAATACTGATTGTTGCGCACTAGCCCCAGCACTGTCGTCTTCTGTTCCTTGAAAGTCTGATCTGTCATAGAATAAAGCAAACCTAGCAATTACAGCAAAGTTCTGTTGGCAGAACGTTTCACAGTTTGTACGTATTGAATTGCCTGGGAAATAGGGTCGTCTAGCCACAGATACCACTTTCACCTTATGCTTACATTGTTTGTTTGGAAAACCTGCACATTATGTGATTAATTATAGAGTGCTTTATTAGAGGTGCAGTTACTCTGAATTAGAAGAGGTAGATTTTTCTGTTGACAAAATAGACTTGCTAGTTATTATGAATGGTTTGAATATTACTGATGCACGCTGAGTTGTAGAAGTGCTGGTTGGAAGGAATCTATTTCTCATAACCTGCTTGAAGCAGGATTGTCACCAATATTGTATCAGATCAGCCTTGGTTTTGTGTAGCTGGGTGACTGAAAACCTTCAAAGGCAGAGATTCACTGCCTATTTGGGCATGATCAAGGCAAGAACAGTATTGCATGGCACTGTCTTGTGTTCTTTATGTAAAGGATATTTTCTGTGACTCTTATTACGGAGATTCCAATTGCAGAACAAGAACCCAGTTAAATATGGGAGAAAACAGTAGTTAAAAGAGGAAACCAAAACCTTCTGAACACAGTGGATGAGGAGAACAAGTAAATAGTTGAAATTATTGCAGCTGCAGGCTTGGAGAACCTGCTGTGCAAATCACTGTACATCGTACTTGTCAAGACTAGAGAAGATGTAATTGGGACACCACATCAGTGCTTTTATCTCTGTCCAGATTTCTCAGAGGCCATCTGAAAACAAACTGCAAGATTAGGAGAGGCTGGAAGCCTTTAATGAGATGAGAATGGGCTTAAACAATGGGTGGATGGTGGTGTTTCCTTGTAAGGTGCTAGGAGGAAGGCTAGTTGCAGGTGCAGAGAGCATTAGGGACCAAAGTAGATTTGGACATCTTAGAGGATAACTTAAGCTCATAAAACCTAATCTAATTGATTTGGTAGAGGGCAGGGAGCAGCTGCAGTAGAAGGTGGCGCATTATAGCTGTGTTGCGCGTGAATCTAAGGCTGTAAGCAGTGGTTTTAATTAGTATTATAAGAAAATGCAGTATGATCATTGGAAAAGCAAAAGATGTTGAAAGCCTGGAATGTGCCTCTTTGAGGAGAGCTAAGAGGAAGAGGGTCAGTGGGCCAAGTACGGGACGCAAACAGTTGTTGCTTTTCTTCAGTTTTCTATTGCCTTCTGCAAGTCGCTTCTACCTTCTGGAAAGCACTAACTGTACTTTATCCTTTGCTTATCTGAAACTTGTCCTTAATAGTATTGTGTGTTCCAGATAGCAGTTAATTGAGAACTTGTGAGTACAGGAAAGCATCTGTACAGTTGCAGTGTGTGTACTCCGGGCATTGCTTTGAAGCTCTATGGAAAGAAGTGACAATATTTCCTCTTAGCATACTGATGTCTTTGCACTCTCTTGATGCTTTTTCTTGCCGGATACTTGCACTGGATTCTTGACCTCTAAATGTTAGAAGGGAAAAGCTGACTCTGTTCTGTCCCTGTGGCTTTGCGCTCCAAGAAGCAGTAGTATTCACAGGCTACTCACAACCTATCTCCCTGCCCTCAGGTTTTTGCAGAGTATTGGAAACTTTTTCCCTGAAATATCACACAGCTGTTTCTGACAACTCTTGAGTGGTCAAACTGCAGTATCACTTGCACTGTGTTCTAAGCTATGGGAACCCAGTTTAAATCAAGTCATAAACAGCTTCATAAAAATAATTGTGTTATTTTCTTCCAGCCAACAACACAGCAATCTCCTCAGGATGAACAGGAAAAACTCCTGGATGAAGCCATTCAGGCTGTGAAGGTGCAGTCTTTCCAGATGAAGAGATGCTTGGTAAGAATGTGACTTTAAAAATGCAATGAAGCTTCTTGTCTGCTAGGAGTAAAATAGTAAATCAATACTGATCTAGTGTGATGTGAGGAAAATTAATCGTTTGTGCATCTTTCTGGCAGAGGCTTTACAAATAAATGAGGCAGCTACTCAATGAGAGTGAGCCTTGAGTATTCTTTGAATGTGTCTCTCTCATTTGTGTCTCCAGTATTTAACAGGAGAAATCATAAAGGTGCACCTTTATAATTTCTGTGATTGCATTTATGTAAACCTAAACTGAGAATAAGCCTGCCATTTAATGTCAGAAGTTTATTGCTTAAATTCATTTTATTGGGAGCTATATGATGAGAAACTATTCCTGTTTATGTTCAACATATTGTTGGTTTTTTCCACGTAGTCTTTTCTTGGCATGAACCACAGACTGTGAGGCTAACAATGGATTACCTGCTGCACAGGATAAATTTTGTAGTGATTAATTGCAGGCTGGTGCATGAATTCTTCTGATGCTGGAAAACACCATTGGCTAGGGTTGTGTGGAGATGTTTGTCTTGAAATTAGGATGGGCAACGTAGTACAAGCTAGATACTAAATCACTTGATTTAATTAGAATTGTTGATTTCCTCATGTTTACTTAATCTTTTTATGTCTTTTTAAAAAGCTGAAAGTGTACCTTTCTAAAATGCAGCAATGGCCTAGTATCACTATTTACAGATTGTTCTCCCTTTCTTCCTCTAAAGGACAAAAACAAGCTCATGGATGCTCTGAAACATGCTTCCAACATGCTTGGTGAGCTGCGGACTTCTATGTTATCACCAAAGAGCTATTATGAGCTCTGTATCCTTTGAAGAGTAAACAAATGGTTGAAATGCTGAATTTGGAATCAAATGTTCATCTGCTTTTTTAGTACAATAGCATCTTGTTAGTCTCAGATATTTACTAGCACTTTTGTCCTCTGTATTTAGTTATCTGGATCTGTTGTAGGAGAACATATGCTTATTTGCTTACTGTGTATTTATCCCACTAGTGATTATTGTTTCAGAAGTACTACCTACTTAGCATGATTTTCTTTGGTACAGCACCTTTCCTGCTTGGTGTGAATGAGAAAATTACTATGTAAATCTGTTGTAGACATTCTGGCTTAAAATTCTTAACTAAGAGAAAAAGATATGGCAATTTCTGATGAGCTACACTACTTGGAAGTCTACCTGACAGATGAATTTGCCAAAGGAAGGAAAGTGGCAGACCTTTATGAGCTAGTACAGTATGCTGGAAATATTATTCCAAGACTGTAAGTGTGTATATGTTAGTGTTTGGTTTTTGGTTGGGTTTTTAAAGGAGTGATCAGATTCTGGGTTGAGATAACAATTGACTCTGCATTCTTACTTGACAGCAAGAATTCGGTTTGGAATGGTGAGTAGTATATCTGCGTATCTTGAGTGGATTGCTATGAGACTTCTGAGATTTAGGCCAAGAGTGCAGCTGCAGAAGGTCAGTTCCTCATGCCAATGTGTTGGTGGTCATGAGCAAGATGGAACCACTGTGATCTTGGAATAAAGTTGGCTTTTGGGTGAAGAGCTGGTCAGTGGAAGATTAACGAAGTACCACATTCTGATCAGTGAGACCGACTTACGCAATCATGAACTTTTTCTGTTATCTCTTAATGAACTTGTACCTGAGGATCTAGGTCGTAGATCCTCACACACAATAGATGCTTTGTAAGCATCTGGCTCTTCGGAGAGTAAGAATTGTGAGAAGGAAGCTGAAAATTTCTGTCTTAGATCTTAAAAGTTTTGTGTTTCTGAATATGTTTTTTTTTTTCCTCTGTGTTGGCATGCTAGAGATGATACTAGAAGGCTCACTTTTATAGGTTAAAAAAAGCTGGAGTAGATCTAGATATTCAGATTTAGGACTCAGATTCTGCTTGGTAATGCAGTTTTTAATTCCTGACCTTATGTTCATTCCAGGAAGAGGCTTTGGAAACACCAGGCTCCATACTCATGCCGTTTCTGGGGTTTGGCTAATGACTACCATGAAGTCTTTACCCCTCTGAATAATCATTTGAGATGTCTGCCTGCCTGCTTGATGTAGACTCTCGTTCTCCCTGATGAACACTTCTGATGCTTTCTACGCACATCTGTGTGGGAGGCAGAGAAGTGTGCAGAGAGGGGTGAGGCCTCTAAGGTGAAGGCTCTGAGCATTATCTGTTCCCTTTGGCTCAAGGCGTATCCAAGTATACTGGAGCACCAGTCCTTTGCATCTTGCATGTTCCTTCTATCTATTGCTTAATATAGAGATGCTGAAGGAATGAGTTCAGGCCTGGGGATTTCTGAAGAGCGCAATACCTGTCCTGCTAGACTACAGTGTGAAAGAGGCTTAGCTGCTTCACTGTAATAGGTTTCTTATCTATATGTGCCAGAGCTGTTTTCCAGCTTAGTGAGGTGCTGGAAGTATAGACAAGCTAGTCAGAGAGCATTCAGAACTTTATGCATACTAAGCATTTACACATTCAGAGCACTGTAATGCGGTCAAGTGGCTGTTCAGACTTGCAGTGCTCTGTAGCAGGGGAAAATAGGAGTTGAAAGCTGACTAAATATCCAAAATTGTGGGACTTAGATGGTATTTTATTGCTTTCTATGCTTTGGTAATACTGCTACTTGAAGAAAGGAACTGTTGCTTTTAAGTGTGATGTTGTTACTTTACAATTTATTGTTTGATTCTGTGCCTTTTGCAGGTATCTCCTGATAACAGTAGGTGTTGTCTATGTCAAGTCATTTCCACAGTCCAGGAAAGATATTTTGAAAGACCTGGTGGAGATGTGCCGAGGAGTACAGCATCCTCTTAGAGGCCTCTTTCTTAGAAACTATCTCCTGCAGTGTACCAGGAATATCTTACCAGATGAAGGCGAGCAAGCAGAGTAAGAAAGATGGGCTATAACTTAAAAAAATTATTGTTTTTAACAGAACACACTGAAATTTTCTGTATGATGTTCTTCAGGTTTGAGAGAAGTAGATATGGTAGAACTCTAGACAGCTGTGTCATCCTTTAAGAAAGGTTTCTCACAAGTGAGGATATGAACCTTTCTTATGAACCCAGATATCCCACCACACGCTTCCCCACCCTCCTACCTCAAAAATTGGATGATCACCAGTGGATGAAAGGATGAATATCGCTGACAAGCTTTTCCTGTTCTCAATTGCAGTGAAGAAACCACTGGAGACATCAGTGATTCGATGGATTTTGTGCTGCTGAACTTTGCTGAAATGAACAAACTTTGGGTGCGAATGCAACACCAGGGCCATAGTCGAGACAGAGAGAAGAGGGAGCGAGAGAGGCAGGAACTGAGAATCCTAGTGGGAACAAACCTGGTTCGCCTCAGTCAGTTGGAAGGTGTTAATGTGGAGCGATACAAACAGGTGGGATGTCTGTCCATCCTTTCTGACTTCTGTTACTTTTTCCAAATGAAACCGGTTTGGACTTTCAGATGAGCAGGTTGGAGAGGGACAACTGTTCTGAAAGTTCAGTAATCCTCGTGGTTCTAGAACTCTTCAGCTGAGGAAAAGTTCTGAATGCTAATGAAGCTGTATAATGTGTTGTGGGACCAAGGACATAACTCTTGCATTTTTCTATAAGCTTGTCTAATGTTGACAAGAAATTTTAAAACTTTCCTTCCCGATTCCCATTTTACTTACAGAATAATGAATTGGTTTAAGGGATGTGTACGCTTTCAGCATTCTGTGATAGACTTTACAAGTTAAATGAAGCTATGCGTTCCAAAGCATTCAAGAGAACTGTTATTGCATGAAATAAGTCAAGCAATTTTATTATGTAGAAGTCTGTCCCTTTTAAGTTTTACCATATAGCTGCTGAAAACGATTTTGAGCGGTGCTGCTGAAACGCTGAGTAGTGGTATCTGCCAGCAAAGCTAGTAGTGCTGACTTAATAAATCAAAGCTTACAGGTTGTATAATGTACAAAAGGGACAGGTATCTGAGAGCAGTAGACTTTTTTTTTTCTTGTGAAGGATGGAACTGCCGAAAACTGGGACTTTTTATCAGAAAGCCTTTCTGTAAAGAATAAGCTGGGAAATGTTAGAAATAGTGCTGTGCTTGTATTAAATGCTTATGTGTGAATATAAACTTAGGAAGTAATCGTAAAATCACTGCAAGACTTTTTTCCTATTCCAGATTGTTCTACCTGGAATATTGGAGCAAGTTGTAAACTGTAGAGATGCTTTAGCTCAGGAATACCTCATGGAGTGCATCATACAGGTGAGCTTGCTTAAATTCAGCTGCAGTGATGGGACGCAGGGACACTCACTCCTGTATTCTTACTCCTTTTACTACTTCAGGCTACTTTCACCTCTTCCTCATGAACTGGAAAACTTCTTTGTTGGGATTCTTTACATAGTGGCTTGCCCCATCTTGTTTTTTACCAGTTGGGCAGAGTGAAGATGAGTCCTTTTTGAACTCCTTCTGTTGCAGAAGCTTGTGAGCATCTGAGCAGCGTTGCCTGCAGTATGAATTGTAATAGATAGTTGGGTGTTCATGGTTACCAGTTTGTCTTGTATCTCTTGCTTTGTGCATTTACCCAGTCACGGTCAGCTTGGGGAAGCCTAAAACGTTCATAGACCAGACTGTATTTACTATGTGGTTGTCTGATTTAGAATGACTCTGTTGCATTTTACTGCTGTGGGGTAATGGGCAAATTCAGTTTATAACTTGATGACTATTGATCTAAAACTTCAGGTTTTCCCAGATGAATTTCACCTCCAAACCCTGAACCCATTTCTCAGAGCCTGTGCTGAGCTGCACCAAAATGTGAATGTGAAAAATATAATTATTGCTTTAATTGACAGGTGAGTGACCAAGGGGGTGGAAGTTGGCTCAAAATTAAGTTTGTTGCGCACAAGTGGATGATAATTATTTTAACATTTGAAAGCTTTCAATTTTTGATACCAGTTAACTTCACTATTTCTGTGTCTTTCTATTAGCTGTACTTAAGGCTGTGAAGAATATTATTTCTATAGCTTCTGCTCTCTGGAATCTGCTTTTACAGCTTTCAATGAAACCTGTTTTAAGGACAGATTAAAACTTATAAACGGATTAAGCCAGGAAACAACCCATTTAGTATTGACCAAGTTCATGTGTCTGAACTAAAGTGGCAGCAGTTCAGACAACCATATGCTTTGACAACCATACTGTTGGCACCTCTTGAAAACTTAGAACATCCTAGCGGGTAATCATATGTCAAGGATACTTTACCTTACAATTTTGATAAGAGAACATAACATATGCCTCTTCAGAAAAGAGCTAGTAGGAAACAGAACTGCCACCTTAATTCTTAATTTACCACTAGCTTCCTGCCTGTTCTCCCAAAAGTGTGTTTTTCCTGTGGAGGTACTGCTTAAAGCTGCTTGCACTGAATTCAAATACATGGGAGAAATTGGAGCTGAAGTTCTATCTACTGAAAGGAAACCACTTGGACTATCAGACTTGTACTTTCTTACTGCTGAGAGGAAGTGAGCTTACATGGCTTTGGAAGCCTCAAAGAAGCCTTGTCCTTGCATTTGTACACAGACATTTGTACATCTGGTCCATGTACTAAAATATGGACTTCAGTTACCATAGGTATCTTGAGTCCCACTGGCATTCAGCAGTGAGTAGGGTTGTTTGGCTCTATTTCTTTATCTTGTCTAATGCCTGGAGATGCAGCGTGACTGCATATTATGCATGACTGGTGTAACTGAGGGTCTCGAATTTTTTGCTTAACAAATGTGCAGTTTGTTTTCTGCAGGTTACATCAGATCTGTTTGTTAAGGACTTCAGTCTTATTGGAGTATCTTTCGGTATTGTGTATTTGGCAGGGAAGTAGCTCTGCCTTCATCCGGAGATGTTCAAAGGAATTCATTGATTTCCTATAACTTCCTGCCTTGGCTGAGATACCTCATAATTTTGTTAGCTTTTAAAAAACAAAACAACAAACACAACCAACCCGCATAAAAAAACCCAAGACCCCAGGAAGCATTGCCTATAGCAATCTAATTTCTGAGACTGTCTATCTTGAGACTATTTCAGCAGAGATCACAGGATCTTTTGCTAGGTTCTTACATTAGTGTGTAGCAATTTAATTCCCGCAAGAAAGCTTTCCTTCCTGTAGCTTTTGCTGTTGTGTCTGTCTATTCAGCTTTGGTGTTGCCTCCACAGTAAGTTTTCTATTCTTACTGTTACAAACAATAGTCAATAACCGACTAGCAGTGAATTTGCTGCCCTCCTAGACTTACTGCTACCGTGTTTTGTTGGGCCACTAATAGTGTCTTGCAGAGCATTCTCTTTTGGCTGTAGGACAAGGGTAGAAAGGTAGCAGTGTGATGATTCTCTTTGTAGTACGGCAACTTGTGCTTTCAACTGTAATGTTATTGCAAGTGTTGGAGAATGAGTGGAGCGGTTCTTGGAATCCATGCATGTAGGGAAGATGATGTTTGATTGGAGTTGTTAGGAGCAATTGCTATGCATTTGAGTATTGTGTAGTGAAGACATGAATCTGCCCCATGCAGGTAGTGTTGCATTTTTCATCTTTTATTTCAGTTGGCATGGGATAATTGAAACTGAATACCAGCAACTGCTGAGGAAGGTTGTGAAGCTGTAGTCCCTATTTCCATGGGGTTTTCCTGTTAAAGGAATCTTTCTGTAAATGGTCTTGCTGCTTTGGGATCTTTCTTGACTTACTAAATCATTCATAGCTTTTAATTATGCTGCCATCTGTCTGCAACTTGATCATACTTCGTAGCATGCTGGCCTTACCCTCTGAGCTGTTGCCAAGAAAAGCTGCCTTGTCCCTTTGAGAAAAGGCAGTGATTGTCTCTGGCTTTAGTCTGCTTGTTACCAACCTAACGAAATATAAGAGTAGTTCAGTGTCTGTTTTTCCTGGCACTGAAGTTTTTTGGCACCTTAGCCTTTCTTACCTGCCTCTATTTCAAACCCAAAGTTCCCTCAGAATCAAAGTTTAGAAACCCTGTAAGAAATAACTTTAAAAGATTTTAATCTGGTTCCTTTTCCTAAATATTTTTGTAGGTCTTTCTCTAATTTATGATAGAATAACCCCTTAGTGATTAGAAAGCAAAGATAGCAATGCTGAGCTTTTTAATCTGCAGCTTTGTTAAGGTGCTAGCCCTCCTATAGCCATTCTTCTTATCTTCTGTGTGACTTCTGCAGAAGTGGTGGTTGGCACGACTTCTGTTACAGATAGAGATAGCTCTATGGCATCTTCTGGATGTTTGCTGGATAGCAATCTCTTGCGTTGTTTTTGGGGTTTTTTTTTCCCCCAAAAAGAATTCTTTTCCACTTTGAATATGCTTTCTATTTTGCTCTTTGCAAACAGTGCAAGTCCCAAACATGTTGGTCTGTCTTAGTTTGGAGACAAAACATAGTCAAGTCAGTGTATTTCTTGTGTGTTTTTTGTCTGGAGACTGTTTTACAGAGAATGCTACTAAATGTCTAATTTCAATGATACTGCTGAATAGATGCAGGATATTAGCTCTTCCATAAGCCCACTGTATACCTCTTTGCTGGAAAGGACAGAACATTTGCTGCTGGGTGAAGAACATGGATTATGAAATGCCCTTCTTGTTCTTTCTTCATCTTGCTCTCTCTGTCAGCACTCTTCTGCAAGATATTTACTGGGCTCAGTTGCTCTTAAGGCTTCTGTTTTCTGTTAATTTCGTTTTTGCTTGTCATAGAGCTTGCAGGTACAATTGAAGGAGTTGCTTTATCTGCCAGTATCTCCTTCTGGCCTGTGTCTGTGGAGTGGAAGAACTATGCTGACCAAGCTGCTTTCCTTTATCTGTTACCAGGTTAGCTTTATTTGCACACCGTGAAGATGGACCTGGTATCCCAGCAGATATCAAACTGTTTGACATATTTTCACAGCAGGTCGCTACTGTTATACAGGTATGCTGGGTATTCCTGCATGCAGTTTTTTTGGGGTTTTCTTGTAAACGTATGTGGTTTTTTATCAACTCAGTGCTGTCTTAAATTTCAGTCTCGCCAGGACATGCCCTCAGAGGATGTGGTATCTTTGCAAGTTTCTCTCATTAACTTGGCTATGAAATGCTACCCGGACCGTGTTGACTATGTTGATAAGGTGTTGGAGACAACTGTGGAAATATTCAATAAACTTAATCTGGAACAGTAAGTAAATGTCTCTTGCATTCTCTCTGGAGTGGCAGTTAATACTCTAAAATCTTGACTTCTATGTTGCACCGTGTTTGGCAATACAGCAGACGCATGCTTTGGATGTGTAAGATTACTGCTTTTGGGCCAAGCTGTAGAGGATCACGATAAACTCCTGACTAACCAGGACTTGCTCACCTATACACAAAATCCTACTGTGTAGCTGTATGGCTACACAATGTGTATGCCAAGCTCTGTGTGGTCATTACCTATTAATTCCTTACAGCACTCTAGAGTTCTCTTGCTGAATTTGCGTCCGCAGCGTCTGCTTCTGCTATCGGCAACTTAAAATGTGCTGTTTCCACTTTACATCCTAAACAGCAAGATACGGCTTGTTTTGATACTTTATTTCCTATCTCCCTAGCAGCAAGTTGCTTAGATGTTGTGATTACATCAGGATTAGTATTGAGGGAGACTTCAAATCTGTCTACATGTGTGAACTATTGATTAATTGTGTTTTTGCATATATTTTCTTTTAGTATTGCAACAAGCAGTGCTGTTTCAAAGGAGCTGACTAGACTTTTGAAAATCCCTGTTGATACTTACAACAATATCCTGACAGTTCTGAAACTAAAACATTTCCACCCACTCTTTGAATACTTTGATTACGAGTCCAGGAAGAGCATGAGTTGTTACGTGCTTAGCAATGTATTGGACTATAACACAGAAATTGTGTCCCAAGAACAGGTATGACATAATTTAACTTAAGTGGAAATTCTAGGTATCTAAACTGCTGTTTGAAGACTTGGAAATGCATACTAAGTGACTTCATGCAGGGTGTGCATTTTTCCTGCCTGCATGCCCCCACCTCCTCAACTTACTAGCATAGGCTTTATTCCACTTACGAACATGGGTGGAAGAATTAAGTGTCTTGTCTTTGCACATTTGCCTTGCCTTATCTTAGAGACTACTTCTGTTAGGTTTGAACAAATACCTCAAGTCCCCTTAAAACTAAACCTATTGCCTTAAGAAGACTGGATAGTGCTTTTGGAATCTGAATGTCCTTTATGCTGCTATGCTGTCCCACTCTTCCTAAGAGGGACCCTTCTTCAGGGAGTAAGGCAAATGTGTCGTAAAGCATCACCAACTAATAGACTTTGGTAGTGCTTTGTCAGCACTATGAATGGCTGTAAAGATGTTCCCAGTTGCTGTGAGCTTATGCTCATGGACTACTCTGGTTTAAACAGAGCTTGTATTGCCTCTAACAGGTTGATGCTATCATGAATTTGGTATCCACGCTGATCCAGGATCAACCGGATCAGCCTGCTGAAGATCCTGACCCTGAGGACTTTGCTGATGAGCAGAGCCTTGTGGGAAGATTTATTCATCTTTTGCATTCAGATGACCCTGACCAACAGTATCTGGTATGGCAATCGGTGCTTCTGAATGTTTGTGCTCTCTGAACTGTCAGTTCTTGCATTATGTACTATACGAGGATTTAGTGTAGCTGGGGCACCGCTGCTATGGCACTATAAACTCAGTGTAAAACATTGTGTGACACCTTTAAAGTTAGTGTGGTGTTTGTTTGGAAAAAGCAGATGAGGGCTTAAAAGCATTTTCATCCCATAAGGTGGCAGTTTGGATGTGATTATATTAGTTTGTGGTAACTCTTAATTAACATTCTGACAACTTCATGTAATCTATCTCAAAAGAAGTAAGTGAAATTGGGAGCACTGTGCCATTTGCATTCTCTTGGTACCAAAATATACCACAAAGCTCAGAAAATTCAGCTAATAGGTTTGGACTTGGGGATTTTCGTTGGTCTAAGTATATGTTCTTTGTGGTAGCGTGTAGTATACTGCTGGTTAGTGGTTACAAATACTCTTCCTCTCTGCCTGGTCCACCCTTAATGGCAGATTAGATATGGTCTTGAAACTCATTTATTATGGTACTTCCAGCAGTTTGAGTACATCCATCAAAGCTTTATGTAGTTCTCTGATCTTAATCTGTTATTTCTGACTTTAGTTTATTACAAGCTCAAATGTTCTCTCTATATTGAGAAGTGTGTGGTAGGGCAGCAGGACAGGGATATTCTGTCTGTGGAAAATCCTTTGGAGAAGCTGGCAGAAGATGTGCTGAAGTTGGATGCTGTTACAGATTGCAGCAGCTAGAGTTAGTGCTCGTTAGAGCTCAGGCCAGAGCAGGGACTACTGTGAAGAGAGAGGTGGCGTGCCTGAAATATAATTGGCTCGCTCCATTTCACAATCTTTAATTTGCAGCAGTATCATACAGTATAAACAGATTGGATCAATGTAATCCAGTAGAAGCTATGCACAATGTTACTGACATTCATTTAGCTTGGCTTTAAAATATTGTATAAAAATTACTTGCTTGAAAAGTAGAGCTTTGCTGCAACTTCTGTAATGTGGAGAAGCATAACTTTAAGGCCTGTACAAAGATGGGAGGCAGTTGTGTTTCAGGACCTGCTCTTCATTGACTGTATTATTTCTGAATATTGCTGAAAGAAGGCAAGGTCAGCCAGGTCCTCATCCATTTCAAGAACTGTATGGGTTAATGACAGCTAGCAAGTACCACATTCATATAGGAAAAGCCTGTTAATAGAGGACAAAGCTTCCCTTGAAGGTATGCTTGCATTAAGGGAGTTGATGCATTTTTGCCCCAAAAGACATAGCTAGAGATGTTGAAGCTGTTTTTGCAAAGCTTTTAAGTATCAGGCTGTTCTCTTTCTCATCTAGCAATACTTGGCTTTAATCAGAGCAGCCACCTTTAAATGCCATCATAGAACATGCCAAAATACCTTTTGGATAGAATTCTGTAAGCTACTTAACGCTTTTTGGTAAAAATGCTTAATAGTTTCTTGATGAATATCAAGCATGCTTGTATCAAATTTTCCTAGATTACAGGAATAGTAGGAAAAAAATCTCACACTGAGATTTTGACAGCTCTCTGGCAGTATCTCACTTATAATTAAGCATTCTGTATGGAAGAGATCTGAAATGCAAATTCAAACACCTTAGTGCATTACAAGCCAAAGTGTCTGATACAGTGTATAATAGGTGATGACAGATTTCTACTTATGCATGTTATTTACATGAATTCTAGATGTAATCTAAAAGTGTACCTAGGGTTAGACGCTAAGCTTCACTTCTAGTGCTTGTTTTAAAGTCATAATGGGACGTAAACAAAAACTGCTTTTTAACTCTGATCTCTAGTAGTAATTTTATGAAACTTGCTTTCAGAAGTTTTAGTGTAAAATATGGCACGTCTGAGTTTTATCCCATTTGAAAGGGAGTCAGGTTATTACAAATAACAAATGTAATGTTTAGCTTGCTTGCAACAGATTAATTTATTTTCTGATAGCTGGAGTTCTTGCTATTCTGAGAATTCTGGTTATGAGAATACATGGCTAACTATATCAATAGAAAAGTAAGTATAGAATTATAGGAAAGTAATCAACAATAAGGGGGAGGGGAGAAGCTAACAGCACAAGCGAGTAGAGCTCCTTAGTCCCTTTCCACAGGCTTAGAACAAGGGTGACAGGCAGAAAATTACCGTGTGTGTTGTGTGTGCAGCCCGTGCTCAAAACTGAGAAAGATAATTAAAAAAATAAAGCTGTCATTAATAAGCATAATGAAAAATAAAAGAATGGGGAAAAAATGGCAAAAACTGCCTATGTGGCTACCAGAATGTGGCACTATAGTCTTTCTCTTTGAGTATGAGAAGCCTTATTGACTTACAGCGTTTAGTTTCATGAAACTTGTTTTCTTTCTTTTACTTTTTTAGAGGCTACTGTAAGAAAGAATAGTCATTTTTGTAGCTTCCATTGAGTTGAGAACAGAATGTATCTGATGTCATTATTAAATGCAAGCTCAGGCAACTTCCATCTCACTACGCAATCCAAAATGTATCTGCAGTTAATATAGTACAAGTGTTGCCTAACACTTATTAAGTAGCTATAGGAAAAGCTTGGGCAGGTACCACAAAAAAGCTATAGATACTGCACAAATTCAAGTCGAGCAACTTCTATGTAGTCCCCCCAAAATACTGTGATTTATCTGATGCTGACACCATGATTTTCTCATGCTCTTGTTCCATAGGGGACAGTTTAAATTATAGATGCAAATAACATACCTGCTTCAAGGATTCTCTAAACTTTCAGTGCTTGTGTTTTAGATTCTGAACACTGCCCGGAAACACTTTGGTGCAGGTGGGAACCAACGTATTCGTTTTACGCTGCCACCATTGGTTTTTGCTGCATACCAGCTTGCTTTTCGCTACAAAGAGAACTCCAAAGTGGTAAGTTGACCTCTAAGTAACTCTTCTATACGTGGTTCTGTTCGGCTTTCTTAAAAAATGCCTTTTGTCTGGCTACAGTATGCTAAGACTTGGTGCTAGGCTTTTTTGCTCAAGGCAGATTTTTACTTGAGGTGTGAATGCTTTCTCATTTAAGGAGGACTTTTATCAATTCATACTAAATTACCTCAGCACTTGAGGAATGGTGAAGTAAAAATTGGCTAGTTGTGTTTATTCATGAAGGTGGCTGATTATGTGTTTTTACATGGAGACTGGAGAACTGTGACACTGAAAATGATGGCATGAAACTAACTTAAATCTGGATATTGAAATTCATCAACTTCTAAATCTGTAGCTATGCTGTTTTAATGTTTTTAAAAGCAGGTGGTTCTTTGCAGGCTAACTTATACATAGGTGCAAAAGTGCATGCTAAAGCAATCACTGATACGTTTTGGGCCTTTAAAGCTTTCTGGGTGAGAGAGTTAGCTTAAATATGCGTTTTGACTTGCTGGGGGATCTGTTGTGGGGAAATGAGTTAAAATGATGCTTGTTAAAACACTCCAAAATGAATGTTCTAAAATTCTCTTCCACTTCTGATTGATGCTCCAGTGTATGATTGAATAGAATTTTTCTCCACTTAATTATGCTTTTGCTCAGTTATCTTCTAAGCATAACTGTAGCCCAGTGTAGACTTCTGAGGAGATCTATGAACTGGTAGAAAAAATGGGTGTGACCTTTCTGTAAATGGAGTAAATACTTTGTGAAGACGCACTGAGGTCAACACTGTACTGCTAGGGCACTCACTACTCCTCAGCAAGCGGCTGGAGTGGCACGCAGAAGAAAACAGCCTGGAGCACTTAACAGATCTTATTGCAATTTAGATTCTCTTTTCCTTTTAGCAACGATCTTGTTCAAGCTTTGACTTGTTTCACTTCTCTAGGATGACAAATGGGAAAAGAAGTGCCAGAAGATCTTCTCATTTGCTCATCAGACCATCAGTGCTCTGATCAAAGCAGAACTGGCAGAGCTGCCTCTCCGGCTCTTCCTACAGGGAGCGCTGGCTGCAGGAGAGATTGGCTTTGAGAATCATGAAACTGTGGCCTATGAATTCATGTCCCAGGTGAGTGTCCAACTGTCACTGTCCTCTGCTACCTTAAATTTGGCTTGGATAGGCTTCTTGAAAAACTGAACGATCCAGTGTGATTAAATAATCTGAAACAATTGACAGCTAATGCTACTAGGTGGAAACTCCTCGTCTTCATTCTTGCTTCCCAGGCTCCTGTGGAATTAAGCTCCATTGCTACTGATATGACTACTCAGTCTGACAACATGTAGTATGTTGTAATGCTGCCTCCTACTTGTGTAGCTGGTTCCCTGGAGGAGTGTAGCTTTCTCAACATAAAATGCTCTTTCACTGCTTCTAAGACTGTCTCCCAGCTCCTGTTACGTAGCTGGTGTTGCCCTGACTGCAAGCACTCTTTAGAAGTTCTTTAAAATTTGCAGTGTTCACAACTGCCATGCCTGGGCTTTGCTAATTAAAATCCTCGTATTGAAACCTATTGCAAACTACTCTGAAAATCTACTTAAACCTGCAACTCCCATCTTAAGCCTTACTTGTTGCAAAAACCTCCCCATCCTCCCCATCAGATAAAGACTCAATGTATTTGTTGCCCACATTGCAAGCTTTGTCCTAATGTTTCCTCTAGTAATGCTACTCATGCACATTCTTAAACTGACACTGTTAACCTTGGCCTTCCCTCACTGTATCAGTTGTCATTGTAGCACAGATCTGAAGATGAGAGCAGCATGACAATTATGTAGCTTATATTAGAGATACGGTTCAAGATTGTTTTGTCTTGTGTGTTCTCTCAAGGCTCTTCATGCACATAGCAGCAGTGCAAATGCTTTTCTTACCTACTGTGTAACTGACCAACCACTCAACTTCCGCTCTACTGTTTTGTGTGTTTCAAAGAACCAAATCCTCTTCAGGGACTATTTCTGCTACTGAAGTCTTTATTTGAACAAATGCTTAAAATGAGGAAAAACTCAGTCTTCAGATTGTATGTAGGATCATATTTGTTTACTATGACCATTTAAGGAAGAAGCACTTCTTGCAAGATTTACTTGCAGTCTGTGGATTTAATGATTTTGACACACTCAGTGAAAGATCTTTTTTTTCCTGCCTGAAGTTTTTAACAAATGTGAAAGCGGACACTTTCCTGCCATGTCACTAGCAGGTGTGATTTTGGTTATTTCCTGATGTGTTCTAAAACAGTGATTAAGAGTCTTGCCTTGTCTCTTGGCTAGGCCTTCTCTCTATATGAAGATGAGATCAGTGATTCAAAAGCACAGCTGGCTGCAATCACCTTGATAATTGGGACATTTGAGAGGATGAAATGTTTCAGTGAGGAGAACCATGAGCCCTTGCGGACGCAGTGTGCATTGGCAGCCTCTAAGCTCCTTAAGAAGCCAGACCAATGCAGGGCTGTGAGCACTTGTGCCCATCTGTTTTGGTCTGGCCGAAATACTGACAAGAACGGAGAGGAGGTAAGAATAAAGCAGCAGCAGTGTAACATATCCTACTGCAGTAACATAGTTCTGCCTTTCTTCTGAAGGCATTTACCCCTAAAGTGGATATATCACTTAGTGTTGGAGATTTGGTTGGAATGTATTCTAATATATGAAGTTTCTAAATCTCAGTGCAATATAAGCTGCATAAATACAAAAGTGGAGAAAACTCAAATTTTTAAGGGTGGTAGCACCACGCAAGCTTTTGAGTGTCAGCTAGTTTAAGACTGGTTCTCAAAGTACAGTTGGCATTTTTCAAGTGTTTACTGTAGTAGCTCTGTTTGCATGTGAACTACTAACATTCAAATTAAAGATACAAGTTGTTGAAGTTAAAGGTTAAAAAAAATTGTGTTTTCTTCAGGACTTGTCACATAAGCTGTTATTATAAAGAGCAATGTTTGAAATGTTTCTCAAAGTGTGTGTTAGCATACATATTACAAAACTGAGTTCATTGATCTTGTAATTCGAGGCTTTCAACAACTGTTCATGTTATTGCCTGATTTAACAGAAAACTTAATAAAAGTTTTTATAAAAAAAATAAACTCCCGGTAGCAGTCAGGAAAGGTAAGCTTTCAGTGACAGCTTATTCTGCACAGTTTGTGTAGTTTTGTGTTTCTGTGGTGGGCCACCAGGTAGTGCCATATATGTGCTGAGGGAAGAGATACTGGAGCTCCCTAAGGTTCTTTTATTTCTTATAAACTTTGGCTTTTTTCTTCTAGCTTCATGGAGGAAAAAGAGTGATGGAATGCCTAAAGAAGGCTCTGAAGATAGCAAATCAGTGCATGGACCCTTCTCTGCAAGTCCAACTTTTCATAGAAATTCTGAATAGATATATCTACTTTTATGAAAAGGAAAATGAGGCAGTGAGTAGAAATGCATTCTCTCTATTGCATCTTCTTAAAGAGTGTTTCTTTAAGCTCTTCACTCACACCCCAAATCATGTCTCTTTCAACTTGCTCTGGGGCGTCTCATGAGAGGCACAAGTTCTGGTAATAACAACAGAGTAGTCAATCCTTGATATGCTAGTAAAATCATAGCTAAAACTTCATTCTTCTTACATGGGGAAAACATCAAGCACTTGCAGTTTGGTTATGAACTTAAATATTGTGAGACTTGGATAGCTAAAATATTTATTGGATCAAAATTTACTAGGACTTAGCTGAGGAAGCAGTAGGATTCTAAGTTAGGGGTACCTAGCTTAATAGGTACATAAAGGAAAGAGAAATTCTTAGAGCTGTTCAAGGTCACTGCTAAGTGTGCCACAAATGGTTGGTGTAAGCTGTAATTTCAAGAAACAGACATGACGTGTACCGCCTTAAATTCTGCACCTGAAATCTGACATAGCAGTTAACTCATACATTTTCTGTCAGTAGAGAACTAGCAAATTTATCCAGTTTGAAAGAGCTGCTTGGTCAGGTGGAGATCCACATCCCATCTGATGTCATCATTTGATCAAGAGCAGATAGTAGTGAATACCGTGTAGTTCTAAAGAGATTTTAGGGATTTCCTGCCTTTCCAGCAACTGAATTTGGCTTCCCACTAATAGTAGTGCTCTAGTATAGCAGATGCTGTATCTAATGGAGATGACAATAAAACTTTGCATTTCAAGGACTTGGCAGATCTAAGAATAGTCTCGATACAGTGGTGGTCTGTGTAGTGCTGGACTTCGCAGTGTAGGCAGCTGTGCTTTCCTAGGTAATCATTTGGTTACTAAGAATAACTTAAAATCTGATACTGCCATCCTGACTGACTTATACAAGAAACAGATTATGTTTGAGTGCACAGACAATCTGATTATGTGCTTTATTTGTTTAGAGTTTTTAAAATTTCTGTTGAATAAACTGGAGAGAAATGCTGTGGTAAAAGTTACAAGGCTACTGGGTTAATGACTTAAGAAGTTCTTTGCATTTGCTGGGACAGGGTGGGGGGGGGGAACTTCCACACAACTCTGAAATCAGAATAGTCCTACAAGGAGCAAGAGAAGGCAGTTTCCCAACAGTTTGTCTGCATACAGTCTTATCAATATTTCCAAGAACTGTCCAAATACAAATAGAGACAAGTCTGTTAAAGCTAATGTCTGTGCATTTGTACACGTGTTGTGGATGACTTCTATTCTGTTCATGTTCTCCTGTAGGTGACAATTCAGGTTTTGAATCAGCTTATACAGAAGATAAGAGAAGATCTCCCAAATCTTGAGTCTACTGAAGAAACAGAACAAATTAACAAACATTTTCACAACACACTGGAACACTTGCGTCTGAGGAGGGAATCACCAGAATCTGAGGGGCCAATTTATGAAGGTCTTGTTCTTTAGGAAGATACATGCTGTACTTACTTCTTTACATTTACATACCATGTTGGTTTTTTTTTCTAAAGATAGATTCATAGGTTGTGCCTTTCAGAAACGTCGAGTTAACGTTCATGTGTTCAGTCTGGCACTTCAAACACTTGTGTTGAATACTCTAACAAATTTGAAAGGTTGGATGAGCAACTACAGGTTTCATCAGTTAGCATGGCTGAAAACTTTCTTTGAAATCCATGTGACATGGTAGGGCTCTTCCGGTTCTGATTTCTCTTCTGTCTGTTCACTGTTGCTTCTGTAGCACTAGAGTTCTAAACTGGCAGCGAGTGTCATCTGCAACAATGTCTGATCCTTACAGAGTATCAGATTTTTGGGATTATTGTATGTCAGATTCTGCTTGTGCTTTTCTTTCAATTCCAGTTAAGACTAAGTGTAATATTTTTCCCTAAAAACTAGAATATATTAATGCATGTTTGGAGAGTTTTAAAGTACCATGTTCAAAAACAGAAGTTATATTTTGCATATTAAGGCTCTGTGACATTCAGTGAGGGCCAGTACCGTGCACAGGGCATATTTATCAAGATAATTTTGTTCCAAATAGTATAAAAATAGAGAAATTGCAATCTATATAGATACGTATAACCTTCATTACTGTAAATTTAGGGGAAAATGCATTACACAAGTTTATTCAGTATCATGATTTTGCACCAGTGAAACAATAAAGTTGCTATTAACACCTGTTGTTCCATGTCTTTTCAGAGCCCACTGTTGAACCCAATGCTAATGTTGAACCTTCTGATAAAAGCAAAAGAACAACTGTTTTGTAGGGACAGAAAAATCAAGGCAGTTAACCTGGACATGCTGGGAGGCTGATAGCATTTCTAATATAGTTTATCATTCAAAACCAGTACTTTTCCAAATGCAGCTGAGATGATGTGTGTTGATGTTTCAGAATGCTTTTATGACATCTTGAGAGAGTGGTGGAGAATCCCACTGGACTCTAGGTCTGCGCTAGAGAGATGTGTAGCAATTAAATGACAAAGCTGCAGGAAACTGAGCAGTAGAGCAATTGTCAATGGCAACTCCTGTGAAGACTGGTCTAGTCTGTAGGTTAATGCCAGTTGCTGAAAGCTTTGAAACATCTGGTTTATCTTAACTGAATGTAATGTTGTAAAGCTAACTGATTGGACTTCCTTACTCCTTGAGTTGACCACTGTTGTCAAAATTGTCTTGGCTTGACTAGATAGTGAATGAGACCTTGGTGGGAGTGTCTAATAATTTAGTGCTACCTGTTTTCAGAAAAGGGCAAATATGGTCTTAGGAAACATAATTATGGATTAGACTAATTAGGTCATTCATCTACTGATGTAGAAGTCTGTCTCGAAGGGGAGGAATGGGGAGAGAAGCTAATGACTACTTGCCTAGTGGTATAATTAAAGCTGTTCAAAATCTTAATGTTGCTCTGTATCTGTTGATGCTCTTTCTGTTAAGAGAATTGTTAAGCTGCTTGTTTTGTTGTAAAACATCCATAGCAGAACATGATGCTCATGTTCATGTAGATAGATTCATATAGTAGAGCGATGCCCTTCTAGTTTACAGTATTTGCTAACTGTGTTTGTTTAATCTTCAAGGTCAGTCATTGTAACTTAGGAATTGTCTTTGAATAATGGTTTTGTGGTTTCAACTGCAGTTACCCAAATGTTGTAGGTTTTTTTCCCATATACCACTTGAACGGCTACAAAGTTATGACTCTTCCACAGTTCTTAATTACTTTTATTCAAATTTTACAAAGTAAATTATTTCAAAATAGTGTCTGTAAACTTAAGATCAACTCGACTAACATGCGTTTTGGCTGTGGCAATGGACAACTACAACTGTTCAATAGCTATCACTTGTCAGCAAAGGAAAATGTTAAATGACGCAGAAAATGCTTATGACAGTGGAAACAAATTTTACTAGTGATGTTCAAATCGATACCTCTTGTGGGACAAATCTAGTGAAAACTCAGGATCTAGCTGCATGAGCTTCTCTTGTGGCAGAGGCACAATGGCAGAAACAGATTCTACGTGTTTGCATTCTTGTTTTTCAGATCCATGGTCAATAGCAGGGTTGTGAACTTTAACATAATTTTGTGGGTCATGCTGTTTATGATGCATGACTTGGAAAAATCCCGAAAAGATTCAATACTTTTTTTTTTAACCACTGATGATGGATCGATCCAATGGGTGGGGTAGAGGTAGACAACACTTTTTTTTTTTCCTTTTACTAGTTCTGGCTAGTTCTAAAAGTCTAACTGGAAATGCTTTTAAAAAATTACTCCAAGGGAAGTTTACCTGAAGCTCTGTCTATAGCAAGATCTGTCTGTCATAAATCTCATCAACTAACTATGCAAAAGACAGAAGACATAGCAGTCTTGCAAGGAGTAGAAGTTTGACTTGAGTAGATTCCTGCCCATGCAGCATCCTGGCAGGGGGCAGGAAGTCATAGCTGAGGGAGGAAACGCATGATGAAACTCTTCCAGTGTATAAACTCCCAAATCTCATATGCCCTATCACAAAGATCAAAAGCCATTTATATTCCTGTCCCTGAACTTTACTTCTGCTAAAAATTGTGCTCTCTTATTTCTCAATCACCGTTTCTACTTAAATCAGTGCTCCCTTACCTGCTACAAATACTCAGCTTTTCTGGTAACGTGACTGTCCTGGTGCCTCTTGTCCTATGCTTTTCCTGGGCACCAGTATTTAGGTGGTGGGGTTTTTTTGCATTGGTCATGAACTTGTCTGGCTTGCCACTAAGGGAGGAAAAAAGCATACTACGCTTAACAGCTGAGACCCTTGGTGACTTCAAGTGGGATTGGGGGTAAAATATAACAGGTCCAAGATTAACTATTTATGAAATATCTTGCCAGCAATATTTAGTTATTAAAAGTGAGAGAACCTAAACTCTTAGTCGCTGGCCATGAATGTTGTATTCCCTTTTCAGCACTTTATTACTAGTGCACCATTACCAGAAAATACACTGCTGGCATCATTTCTCATATAGCTTTGAGAAATTACCTTCCTTTTTTTACCTTTGTTGCTGTGATTTTTTTTTTCTAGCTACATGGATGACTGTATTTCTATACATTCCTAAATATCTACACTTGTACTGACTTCCATAAACTACACAGTACACATTACATTTAATACCTGCACATGAATATTAGCCAGTTCATGCTCCCATTGAAAGCAAGATGTACTAATTGTCAGCTGTCACACTTTTTTTTTTTCACATTAAAATATGAGGATGAATTTTGGCTTTTCCTGGACACAAGAGTTTTATAAAGGCTTTCCTAAAGCTCATGTGACACAGTGGGTATAGAACAGGGTTGATGGCTGAATTCACCCACAGAAGCCAAAATGAAGTCTCATAGAGTGAATATTGCACACAGTGCCCATGGCAGGCTGCCCTGATGATCATCAAAAGTGTATATGGAGCCCAACACAAACCAAACACACAGACAATAATTGCTAAAGACTTTGCTACTCTCTTATCCCGGGAAAGTCTAAATCTATTTGCCATAGTGTTGGCAATGTCCACTCTGCTGGTGGCGTTGCATACACTTTCTGTAGTTTTGTAGAAACAATTCCTGTGAGGCTTGGTCTCGACTTCTACCTGAAGCGGCGGAAGATCTTGATTGACATTCAAATTTAATGACTGATTGTCAAACTTATGTTGGCTGAGCCTTGAAGCTTTTTTTGGGGGAGAAAGGCTGCTTGCTCTCTTCTCATGTTTGTGTCTGTTGGCAGGTTTTACAAAAAATATAGTGTGTTGTCTTTTTTTCCCCTGGAAACTCATTTCACAGTCCTCTTGACCAGGTGATAGGTTTTCATTTCTGCGGGATGTGCGTTTCCTGATGTTGAGGTAAATGCTTAAGTTGAAGTATGTAACAGTGATGAAAGGTGTAAAGAATTCAATAGTAGAGGCGATCATTAGGAAATACCAGTTGTAGAAGAATTCTGCGTGACATTCTCCTTCAGGGAGGATGCTCTTTTGGGCAATGTACTCCCAGCTGAGAATGGCTGGACCATAGAGGAGAAAAGCAGCAATCCATACGGTGATCATCTTTAATACTGCATTTCTGGTCATCCCTTTGTGAGCCCTGTAACTGACCTGAGAGAGAGGAGAGTTAAGTCACATCCATTACTAGAAATCTCTAACAGTTACATGGCTACCTTGGAATATGTCCCTCTCCATCACTTGTGAGGGTTGATAATATATTGGTTTAGGGAAGAGGGTTATACAAAGCTTACTAGTACCACAGAAAAGCTATTTCTGAAATATCTGTTCCGATGAACATTATCAAGGTGACTGGATATTTTCTGAGAATGTACATTGGATCTTAAAAGCTAGAAAACCATGGCTTTTCCAAAGCAAATAACTACTGCTCTTCCTAGAGCTGGTTGTCACCAGCTGCTTATATGTTCAATAGCATTCGCTGTGACACCGTTTTACAGAATGTCTAAAAACATGGCCCTTTGAAACTCACTTATTTATAATTTTAAAATAATTTAAAATACATAAAATTATCTGAATTCATAGAACACCCATGCAAGCTCTTTTCTTTCCACTTTGTAGAGAGAGAGCCTTTTTTCTTAATGTGAAAATCGCACCAAAAAAAATTAATGGAGAACAGCTTTTACTTCTGTTTGATATTCTTACTGTCATTCTTTTATGAAGTACTTGCAGAACTCTTATCTGCAATTAAGATGTATAAATTGAGTGTTGTGTTCTGCGAAGTGCTTTACATGAAGAGTAACTGATTTCCCTCATTTAGAAAAAAGAGAATCTAAGGTGCAAAAAAAAATACTATGTATGTCAGTAATACTGAGTCAGTAAACCATATCAGCAGTAGAATTTAGTAGAATCTTAAAATCAAGATCATCTGTTTCTCAGTATTCTAATTCCCTGGTGTGCTGGACAATATTCATATAGTGAATTGGAATTCAATCTTAACACCTCTACAGTGGCCACACAGTGTTTTTGAAGATGAAGTCCCCAAGCTTGAATTCTGTAGAGGATTTGTGTTTACTGCCCCAATCTGTGGATCTTGATGTCCAAAGCCAGTGCTGTTCTTGTAGAACACCAAACACAGCTGAGGAATCGTGAGTTTGTCTGAATCTGGTCTGATTTTTTGCAGTCCTTGACAAAGTTACTAATGATTTCAGGAGCAGTTTTATAGAAAGATTACCATTTTCATAAGTTTCATTTCATAAAACGTCATATATTTGTGTTGTTACACTGCCCTAACCCAACAAGCAGCTTCTGAACTTTTGCTTGGGGAGGGATTTTTATATGGAGGATTAATGTGAATTATTTTGAAGTGGCTGATTTTTTTTTTTCATTTATAATGACCAGTTTCCCTTTCTGTTTCTGAAACCATCCAGTCTATATATTTATACTATGTGTAGAGTCATGAGAGTTTGGTTTATGAAAGCAAAATTCGTGGCTAATTCAGAACCTAGAAAATAAAGGAATTGTAAGTGTTAACTGTTTAAGAATTAATCTGTTCATTTCTCCCTCTTGGGGTGGTAGTAAAAAAGACAGTGGTAAAACACTAAATTGCGTATAAATTGTTTAAGTGATCTTGCAGTCTCTCTGTACTGTTTTCCAAAAAAGTATCATTGCTTCTTGGTGTGATTTAGAAAGAGCAGCGAAGCTAAATCAATGTTTTAAGGAAATGTGTGTGGAACGGGGGCCTGAAGAATATCTAAGAACTGCCTGTAGAAGAGTGAAACCTGTTAACAGGTAAAATGTATTATTTTGGCACCATCCAAAATGCTTCAAGGCTGTATGGTCTAGGTGAAAATGAAGTGAGCTTTTGATTTTTTTTGTAAGGCTTAGTCTGCTCTTCTTTTGATAACCAATGTGCTGCACGACTGAGGGAAGGGTCTAGCTATTTCTGTGGCTGTTACATGGAAATACCATTTGTGTCCTTTTGAAAGATGTTAGCTTATATTCTGCCACTTTTGAACCATATATGGCTGTATACATCTAATTCCCCCTGAAAGCTTGGTACCCATTGCAAGAGGCTCTGTCTCTGCTTTGTGCTGCAGCTGGGATGCAGCTAGGCTGGCTTGGGCTATCATTTGTCAACAGGTGCACTGGTCTGTGTGAGCCTAGGTAACACTTTTTAAGCTTGTCCAAGGTGGGGCTGGGGAGGAAATAAGCCCGTGGTCCCTCTGCCCCTGTAGCTGGAACAGCAGCATATACAAACTATGCCTGTTTCTAAAACAGACCACCTCTTCCAGAGTAAAAGGGACAAGCAAACACCAATTCTACCGAAGCTGATCACTCCCAGAAATATTTCCAGGACCGAGGGGAACTGTCTCCTGTGGTGTCAGAGTGAGGTGGAGTCGGGAAGGTGACCCCAGCAAACCCTCCTGCTTGAAGGGGCAGCCTTGGAGCCCCTGCAGACCACCCTCGGCACTGCTTCGCCCAGCCCTTACCACTTTGGTGACAGAGATGAACCTGTCGAAGCTGATAAGGACGATGTTGAAGACGGAGGCGGTGCACACCAGGTAGTCCACCACCAGCCACAGCTTACACAAGCCCCTGCCGAGCCGCCACTCGCCGGTCAGCACGTAGGGGATGTAGAGGGGGATGCAGAAGCCGCCTGTGGACAGAGCTCGGCGGTGACACGTGCAGTGCTGCGGACCGCGACCCTCCGCCCCTCCCGGCGCCCCGCAACTCACCCACCAGCAGGTCGGCGATGGCCAGGTTGAGGAAGAAGAAATTGCCCTGCGTGCGGAGGCTCCGGTCCACCACGAACGCCAGAATGACCAGGGCATTGCCCAACACGGTGGCCAGCACCAGCAGCCCCATGAGCGCCGCCAGCAGCGCGGCGGTGGCGGCGACGAAGGGCCCCCCGCTCTGCCCGTCCGCCGCACAGCCGTCGCCGGCCGCCCGCGGGCTGCCGGAGTGGTTGAGCCACGGCAAGTCCTGGCCCATGCCTGCCGGCGGAGAGCCCCGCCGCTGGCGCTCGCCCCGCGCCACCGTTGGCACCGCCCCTGGCTCGCCACAGCCCCCGCCGGGCGGAGGGAGGGGCCGGGCGCGGCGGGGCGGGGCGGGGCTGNGCTCCGGGCCGCCGCTCACACGGGGAGCCGCTGGCGCGGCCAAACTTTGTGGAGTCCCAGGCGGCGCTGTCGGGGCTGCGGCCGGGAGAGCCCCGTTCCCGCTGCCCGCGGGCTGCCTCCCGCCGGAGCCCGGTCTGTGAGGCGCCGTGAGGTAACGCTTCCAACGGCCGCCCGCCCTCCCAGCGGCTCTGCCAGGCTCCTCATGCGCTGGCCGGGTGCCCTCAGTTGCCTGCCTTGTTTCTGTGGCTCACGCCCTACACTGTGTCTGCGGCGCTTTCCTGTGGCCCGTAGTGTCCTCAAATGATCTTCGTGTTGTGCCAGTTTGGTGGAGTTTCTGCCCCCCATCAGCTGCAGGGTTGGCTGGCCTGGCAGAGCCAGCGGCCTGGCGATGCGTTGGGCGGCCATCTTGTGTCTCGGGTGCACTTGCTGCCTGCAGCTTCGTGGGGCCGATGATTTCTGAGAGCTCTCTTTCCAAAACTGGATTTAGACAGTGGATTTAGACAGTATTTTAAAGTGCATCATGACAATGATGTCGAAGAGCCAGTTTTATCACAGAAGGTGCATCCGTTCCAGAAACCAAACGTGTCAGCAGCCAGCAAAGGGCTAAGACTGGTTTTGGCCTCTGGCAAGATGGCTGACCTAGCACTGGGGAGGAGGGGTGGGACACAGGGACTGCTGAACCAGTTGCAGAGGCTGTTGAAGCCTGTCAAAACTGAAGCATCATTTAAGAGAGGAAGTGTGGCCTACCTCTACTCTCATGATTTGGCCCATTGGATCATCATCTGCCTTAAAATAGGTGGCCATTGATGAGCTTTGCCTCCCTTTCTGTGAGAGTTTCCTAGAGACTGGAAGCAGTTTGGGACTTGCTTCGGTATTGTCCCATTGTTGTTAAAAGAAAACAGAACTTGCTCCAAAACAATCACTGAATATGCATAATTTTCACGATGCAGCCAATGTTGCATATGTCATAAACTTTTTTAAAAAAATATTTACCTAAAGCTGTGGTTTGAAATAACAAATTTAGAAGCAGTTACAGCAGCTTTCTAATGAGAGAACTATTCAAATGGACATCAGGTGAGACAAGCAAGAATAGATTAATAACTTTTCTATTATTTAGCTGAGGTTGAGCATGTGTTTTCAGGGTAACTGGCTGGTAACTCGGGTGGTCTGGCCTTTTCCCCAGAGCAAAGCATCAAGCTTTTGTCAATGTTGGAAGCAGAAATTCCAGGCCAGGTAATCACTGTAAATCAGTTGCTCCTCAGAGGATATTTTGCAATTTGCACTGCTTATGATACAACCTCTCTATTAATGTCAGTCCAGAGACAGAAATGGCAGCTGTGTGTCTAATGTGTACAAGTAAAATACTCTCTTTACTCCCCCATATCATTATCTCCCTAAAGCAAATAAGTAAAGCCACACAAAACAGAAGTGACAGAAACACTGAAGGCTTAGCTTATTACCGCATTGCTTATTATTATTGCCTAATTTAGGGACTCATTTTCACCTCCCAGTTGGCAGTTTTCCATTCACTTCAGTTTGGGCAGGATCAAGCTTGTTGATAATTACCGCTACCTGATTGTGCTGTGGAATATAAAAGATAAAAGAGGCAGCCAGGAGACACAAAGAAGAAAAAATAAATGTCTCAATCGCCAGGAAAACATGGGAGAATTCATTTATTCTTTCGCAAATAAGTACTGTATTCTTTAACTCTTCTAATGTAAAGTAATTTTGCAGCAGCTCAGTGGGTTTACAGCATGTATGCTTGTGTATTGTATTTGAAGTAGCTTTTGTAGTGGATTACCTCCTGGCAGATTCTGAGATTGTCAGTAAGTCCTGTAATAACCACTGTCTTCTGATGCTTCTTTATTACTACTGCTTTGGCAAGGCAGCTGCAACTCTTAACAAAATTCTGTTCCTAAAAGCATGAACCATCAGTCCATAACTGCACTTTGGGGACTTATTGATGAAGACTGCTAGTTCTGTCCAGAGACTATTTCAGACAGCAAATCCAAGTGCGCACTAGGTAGCCAGCGCTCTCAGAACAGCAGGTTTTACAAATCCACACTTCAAGCATTTTTGTTTTCTCTGAAAAAGGGTTTTTTCATGTCCTGTGAGTTACTGCCCTTTTAACTGAGCTATGTTGATTTTATTTTAGGAACATTAATTCTTAGGAGAAGAGCTTTGCTTTACTTCAAAATATATGTTATGGTGATGTAGATATATGAACACACTGGTTAAAAAAATCTTAGAACGAGCACAGGGAAAGAGAAAAAAGCTATACCTCATCAGCTCTGTTGTCCAAGCAGTCTGTCCTGGAGGGGGGACTTTCTGATTAATGGATCCTGGCAAGATGAAGAAAAAGTAGATGAAGAACTCATTTTATAAAATGTCTTTGTCTAAGACTGAATTGTAGACTTCTGAAAACATATTTTGTTCTCTGATCTTTAATCCTTGGAGCAAGAGACATAACTGATTAGAATTAGTGAAGAGGAATGACAATAGCCCAAGAAAATAATGAAAAATGCAACGTTTTCAAAGGCATATCAATACTAATGTGTTCTGAAATTTTAATTTTTTCCCCTGTGATAATTGTTTTCATTTCCACAAGGCTTCCTTCAGTGATTTTTGAAATAGAGAGCTGTCTGAATCATGCAGTTTCCCATGACTCTAGCATATGTGGGTGAGTATATCTACAGAAATGATAGAAAAACAGAATGTTTTTCCCACAGCACAGACAGATGACACTTTTCCCAGAACAGGCCAAATTCAGCTTCCAAATAAACTTGGGCAACCACATTGAGAAGGGGTAGGCTCCAGCTGGCTGTATAGCCTATTGGTTCAGAAGATCCAGAAGACCTTCTCAGCTAGAAGTCACTTCTTTGAAGTACAATTAAGGAAGGTAGTTAACACACTTACATTGGAGCTTTCCCTGAATCTGAACTCAAAGCTAAATCATTGTGTTTTTTACCAAATAACATACTTTACATGATTTTTCTTTCTCTGCTTGTTCCCTTTAAAGATCCTTAGGTTTAGTCGTAGGATTTCACATCTGGGATAACTCTTTCTTGGTATGCCATGAGCTGTCTGGTACCAAAGCTTTACTTAAGCTTTGCTCCCTAATGAATTGAAAGGCAATTGTTGCATGTTTCAGTGAAGTGTATGAAGGCATGCCATAGCTGGAAGCTTCACTTACATAAAGGAAACTATTCACTAGTAGTTTTGCAAATTTCTGACAAAATATTTACTTGCCAATGGCCCCATTTAATATTTATAGGTTGTTGTCAACTGTTCTCTTGCTATGAGTGATTGGTATTTGACAGAGAAAAAGCTGCCTTGGCCAGGAAAAGAGGAACGATTTTTAGACTGTCTGACAGAATGTATACATGGCTTTATCAACCATTAAATCAAATTCTGCTGTCAGGCAGAGCTGATCCTAGTTAAGTGAACGGGAGAAACTGAACTCTGCTGTGATCATTTCCTATTAACCTGCTGCCCTTTACCAGTGAGGGTTTTGCTTGCATACTGATTCCCTTTGTTTTGTTTAATGTTCTGTACACGTCTCCATGCATATGATGCAATTCATTTTAAAGTTCTAGTTCCCACACACAGAGAGAAAAAACACCTGTTTCACCTGTGCCAGAGGAAAGACATCTACTTCAGAGTACACAAGGCTACCTACCATTTACTGATTATGCACTTTCTTTTCTTCACTAGAGAAACACTGAGTAGAATTCAGTCCTGTGCATAATGAGACTTGTGGGATAGCAAGGTTGGGTTTGGGTATCGGTGCCAACAGCTGGCTATAGTTGTCCCAGCCTGGATTTAAGGCACTTGTAAAGGCATGAAGCCACTTTCCATCATATTTGAGAAATCACGGCAGTCTGGTGAAATTCCTGTGGATTGGAAAAAGGGGAACATAACCCCGATATTCAAGAAAGGAAAAAAAGAGGACCCAGGAAACTATAGGCCAGTCAGTCTCACCTCTGTGCCTGGCAAGATCATGGAGCAGATCCTCCTGGAATCTCTGCTAAGGCACGTGGAAAATAAGGAGGTGATTGGAGACAGCCAACATGGCTTCACCAAGGGCAAATCCTGCTTGACAAACTTGATGGCCTTCTACGATACTGCCACGAACTTGGTGGACAAAGGCAGAGCAACGGACGTTGTCTACCTGGACTTAAGCAAAGCATTTGACACTGTCCCGCATGACATCCTAGTCTCCAAATTGGAGAGTCATGGGTTCGATGAATGGACCACTCGGTGGATAAGGAACTGGCTGGATGGCCGCACTCAAAGGGTTGTGGTTAATGGGTCAATGTCCACGTGGCGGCCAGTGACGAGTGGTGTCCCGCAAGGGTCAGTACTGGGACCAGTGCTATTTAACATCTTTGTTGGAGACATGGACAGTGGGATCGAGTGCACCCTCAGCAAGTTTGCCGATGACACCAAGCTCGGTGGCGCGGTTGACACACTGGAGGGAAGGGATGCCATCCAGAGGGACCTGGACAGGCTTGAGAGGTGGGCTAATGCAAATGGCATGAAGTTCAACCAAGCCAAGTGCAGAGTCCTACACCTGGGACGTGGCAATCCCAGGCATAAATACAGGCTGGGCAGAGAATGGCTGGAGAGCAGCCCTGAGGAGAAGGACTTGGGAGTGCTCATGGATGAGAAGCTCAACATGAGCCGGCAGTGCGCGCTGGCAGCCCAGAAAGCCAACCGTATCCTGGGTTGCATCAAAAGAAGCGTGGCCAGCAGGGCACGGGAGGTGATTCTCCCCCTCTACTCTGCGCTTGTGAGACCCCACCTGGAGTACTGTGTCCAGCTCTGGAGTCCTCAACATAGAAAGGACATGGAACTGTTGGAACAGGTCCAGCGAAGGGCCACTAAGATGATTAGAGGGATGGAGCACCTCTCCTATGAGGACAGGCTGAGAGAGCTGGGGCTGTTCAGCCTGGAGAAGAGAAGGCTCCGGGGAGACCTGATAGCAGCCTTTCAGTATCTGAAGGGAGCCTACAGGAGAGCTGGAGAGGGACTCTTTGTCAGGAAGTCTAGTGATAGGACAAGGGGTAATGGTTTTAAATTGGAAGAGGGGAGATTTAGATTAGATATTAGGAAGAAGTTCTTTACTGTGAGGGTGGTGAGGCACTGGAACAGGTTACCCAGGGAAGTTGTGGATGCCCCATCCCTGGAAGTGTTTAAGGCCAGGCTGGATGGGGCTTTGAGCAACCAGGTCTAGTGAGAGGTGTCCCTGCCCATGGCAGGGGGGTTGGAACTTGATGATCTTTAAGGTCCCTTCCAACTCTAACCATTCTATGATTCTATGATTCTATGATCCTATGACTAGAGCTTAAAAGTGATGTACTACTTTCTTAATAGCACAAAGAAAGCGGACTGCTATGCCCTCAGTTCATGATGAGCCACACTGTCACCTGTTCAGACATCAGTAAACTGGCTTCCATCCACTTCAAGTGTGATTTGCTACTTAATGAAGTCTTGTTGTTGTGCTTACATGTTAACAAGAATGCAGTATTGGGGAGGTAATAGGGGGTAGGCCAGGATGATTCCATTCTGCACTGTTCTGCACTCCAGGTGGTCACGCTTGCCATGTCACACTCTACATAAATTCATTCAAATACCATGAGCCTGAAATGCCCTCTATGTCTGGCTTTATTGTTCTAATAATATTTGTCAAGAAGTTAGACTCATGATTTTGATAGATATAGATGAGAGATTTGAAATATGATTTAACTAATGGAATTGGATAATTAGTGTGCAATAAGGTACCAGAAATAGTTATCCCATAGACAATTGCTTTAAAGTTACACAAAAATTATATTAGCATTGTGAAGCATCATAACGAAATATGTTATAATCTCTCTTATGAGAAGGGCTGAGAGCCTGAAGAAGACTGAGAGGGGAACTCATCAGCGCTTAGAAATGTCTAAAGGGCAAGTGTCAAGAGGACGGGGCCAAACTCTTTTCGGTGGTGCCCAGCAACAGGCAAGGGGCAACAGGCACAAACTGGAACACAGGGAATTCTGTGTGAACATGAGGAAAAACTTCCTTACTTTGAGGGTGCCAGAGCTCTGGAACAGGCTGCCCAGAGAGGTTGTGGAGTCTCCTTCTCTGGAGATACTCAAAACTTGCCTGGATATGTTCCTTTGCGACCTGCTCTCGGTGAACCTGCTTTGTCAGGGGTGTTGGACTAGCTGATCTCCGAAGGTCCCTTCCAACCCCTGCCATTCTGTGATTCTGTCATCGGCAACAAATAGTTTTATTTCCTTCTGGATACGTTCAGCAGTTTCACCTATTTTCGTTAGTACCCTGTATTACCAGTTCAGCAATGCAACATACTGGGCATTTGTATCCTCATTCTGGCTATTTGGTGCAGCAGTATTTCACGTAGGCAGTTTCAATTACGTCGCCAGCATCAAAGGGTGTCATCGCAATTTTGTCTCTTGGCTGCAAGTACATTACAGAGTACTGAATGTTTTTTCGTTGCACTCAGTGAGAGCTGGACAGATCTCCAAAAAACATTTCTTAACAATATATTGGTGACAAGGACTTTGCAAAAATCGGAGGTAGCCAGACTGTGGCTTATTTCTCATTCTTAGTTCCTCTTCCTCAATCCTTAGAAAAGTTCCTTTTCCTCCTGGCCTGTTACCTCTTTCATTTGCACTGGTAAGGTCAAGATATATAATCTTGCCAATCTGCAACAATATTTATAGCCAGAGTGATACTGAAGTCCTAGGAAGGTAGTGGTTTTAGCATTTGAATGCATTTGCTCAATTACTTCTTTTCCACCAGTAGATGTCATTCCCGAGGAATAAGCTGGAAACATATCTGCTTTCTGCATCTCCCTCTGACCCAAGCCAGGAGCGTACTTCCATGGCAAGCTGATAATAAGCACAGATTTAGAATATTCTCCCCAGCATCTGTAAACCTGCGTTTTATCTGTATCAGTAGTAGTCAAAGCTCTGTCAGTATCTGTTGCGGTTTTTACAGGTTTGAGAATGAGTTAGGGTTAATTTTTTCCTCAGGGTTGTCCATTTTTCATTTTTAGCTGGAGTAGCAGTCCCCAACACTGTGACCTTAATGCCCATGCCTCTTTGGGAAGTTAATGCCTATTTGCTTCAATGGCAGGATGTGAAATTTCAAGGAAATACGAATGTGTTGTCAGCAGAAGATGAATTTAGTGGTGTTGGGAAGCATGGCTTATCACTGTTACTAATCAGTGACCCAGTTACTGTCATGTAGGCTTTGTAATAAGACAGATTCAGATCGTTCTGATACTAGTAGGTACCATTTGTATCCTCATGTTATTGTCAGGGTATAAAATTTTACAGAGGAAAAAACAAGTAACTCAAATTTCACTTTTATGCATTCTCTAATATCTGTTTTCTCACTTTATGCAGAAACTCAGCAAACGTCTGCTATACTATATTTAGGCTTATTTGTCTTCTTCCTGCCTTTGAATATTACAGAGTTTCTTTATCTGGATATATCTGTTAGACTCTTACTGCAGTTGTGTCATAGTCAGTGTTATATTGGAAATTTACAGTAAAGTTGACATGCATGCAAAGTGTAGCTCCTCATGCACTTAGATGGTCAAGGCAATAGTTATGCATCATTTTTGGACCTGCATGAGGATTTTATTATTTAGGATTGTGTCTTTTTTACACTATGCTTAATAGCGGTAGGTAGGGACTTGAATGTCTATTTGGAATGGAATTTTTGTTTTCAGGATTTATTTTCATTTTGCATTCGAGAAAAGTTGGAAAACTGCAGAATTTTGTTACAGCTTTTCTCAATTTAGTAAAATATACAAATCTGTGTGACTTGTTATATATTTTCAGATCTCCAGCTTTATTGATCAAAAATATACTTAGTAGTCTTTAAATAAAATGTGATTTCTGGGAAGAAGAAGAGATGACTGTTCTTCATGTACATAGTTTACAGGACAGAAATGTTGGTCGTAAATATCAGCAGAGGAAATTAAGAAAACAGTAGTCTAATGGTAGTGAAATATTGAAATACACTGCCTGAAACTACTGTGGCATCTCCATCATTAGAGATCTAAAAGAATAGTTTCAGCAAAAATCTGTTAAGAACTATGTAGAAATGACTGAACATGCTTTGGAGAGGGAAGTGGGTTAAATAGTCTCCCAGACTCCCACCCTTATTTTCTGTAATTCTACAGCTCTGCTGTGGTCCTGCCTCTTGTCTGTTAGAGGAACGTAGAGGTGTTTAGAGGCTGAATGACAAAAACCTAAGCGCAAATTCTCCTGCTGATATATCCATGTCAATTAGACTGTTGGTAGAGAATTTGGTTTGTAATACAGTTTTTCTGTCACTAGTTTTCTCGGTGTCACCTGTGATGCTATAACGTTTATGTACCCATATACAAAAGTAGTTGATCACTAGATTTGTAAATGCAGTTTGACTTGAAGCGATATAGTTGCTTGGCAGTTCTAGTTAATTTTTTAAAAGTTTAGCTTGTAGATAGGAGGCAATCAGTTGGTTATTTGGGCTTTAGTTTTCTCAAGTTTTAAAAGAAGATAGTGAAGGGATCCAGAACTTTTTCTGGATTGGTAAAGTTTGTGTGCTTCTTTACAGAACGGACAGTGATGTGTGTAGCCTATTGCTGAGAGAACGAAATGTTAAAGTCCACTGAAAAATTCAGAGAATTGAAGACAAACAATATTGTAGAATGATTTAGGTTGGAAGAGACCCTTGGAAGTCATCTGGTCTATGGCCCACAAAACAGGTTCAATTTTGGAATTATATCAAGTTGCTATGGGTCCAGTCCAGCTGAGTTTTGAATAGGTCCAAGGATGAAGATTCTGAAGTCTGTGTGAGCTTGTTCCAGTGCTTGACCACTTCTGTAGAAAAAATGTTTCTTATATCTAATGCAAATTTCCCTTGCTGCAGCTAGTGTGTATTATAAAATTATAAAATTTAATATTATTAAATTATAATTATAAAATACACTTGCTTCTTGTCCTTTTGTAGTGCAACTCTGAGAACAGTGTGACTCTGTCTCTATAATTAGTTGTTAGGTAGCAGAAGGTTGTAATTAGATACCCCTTAGGCTCTTACTCTTCATATTGCTGTGCTTTGGGGAACCCTCACCAGGATTGGCTTGTTTGTGTTTTGTCTTTGAAACAACGAGTCAGAATTTCAGAGGACCACAAAAGATGGCTTTGGATTAGAAAAAGAAAGATGCTGCCTGCTATTGACTTCATGTGCTACTAAGAGCAGGAAGCATAGAATATAACAGACTACTGGGAAGAAGACATGCAACAGCAGGTAACACAAATGAAAACAGCCCTTGAGTGCCCATTCTGACAGCAGACCATCCCACACTGATTCCCAAGGATGCTTTACGATGGCAAGGTAGATGTATTTCTGACAAAATGAAGAAGCTGTGTTTCTGTCTGCAAGTATATGAAGTCATGAAACCAACTCACTTTCAACAGCATGGGGCTGAGGACTGTAAAGACATAATCCTCTCAATTACGACTAGGCTTCCCCATTTAATTTACTCCTTGGGCTTCTCCTCGATAAGAAGGTGAAATGAAGAACTGTATTCATGTAAGAAAACCCAACACATTTAATGAAATGAAATAATTGCTATGACTTATTACGTGATAATATACAATTTAAGCTGGAAAAAGGGAAAAAAAAACCAACCCACAACTATGCAGGACACTTTAAAGATGCTTTCTTGTTAGCTTAGACATATCTCAAATATAACAGATCAAAGCCAAGAAAAAGCCAATTGGGGAAGAGCTAAAATAATTAAATAAAAAGAACCAAAATTAAAAGGAACTGAGATCTTTAAAGAGACAGAAGTAGATAAGCATATGGAGAATGGGTCATTGTGAAAATGCTTGTGTTAGAGGTGTGAATTGCGAATGTTTTATCTGAGATACAGCATCTTTTTGATACTACCCCTTTATATACCCATTCTACTGTGAATTGAGTTGGGACAGTGATTTATCCTCAATGTTATGTTTGGCAGGAGATTATTGCTAGTCTGCATAACTTCAGTTAAAAATTTAACCTTTTTTATCATTAGTTTAAGACATGGCCCATATGGTGTACTTATTTTTCAGTGGAAAATATCATTTATGTTTTTAAGGCAGAAATAAGTTAGAGCATATGCAATAATTTAGCAATGCAGCAAGAAATAGAAACCTGTGGCAGAGATTTCTAGGACTGCACAAGCAATTTGAGCAGATCATATTATCTCTATGATCAGTGGAAAACCTTAGGCAACAGTCCTTCATGCGCAATGGTGGTCAAAGTCTTTACAAGAAATGACGCTATAAATCAGGTTACTAGTTGTACAACTTGTACATCTGCAGGCAAATGAAGTAGGTTACGGGTCCAAATTATTGATATTAAACCCAAAAATTTCCTATTGGTACCTTTTGTGAGGTAAGAGAGAGAGAAACTGTCAACAGGGTTCTTTCTGGATCTCGATAAGAAAGACCCTACAACAATTGGCTTAATAAAATAGATGTTTTAATAAGATAGAATAAAAAGAGGAATAAAAATAGTAAATCTTAGGAGATGCTGGGAACCCCATGTTTGTACAGTGTCAGGCAGACCCTAGATGGATTTTCCCATGGCATGCTGTGCAGAACCTGTCCATGAAGAAAAGCTCCTCACTTTGGGTCATCCAAACTATTATGTGAATTTCATACAAGAAAACAATTCTATTAATCATTTCTACTGTCAAACAAAAGAGAAGTTCACCTAAGAACTTCTTGCTGCACTTTTAGATAAAGACGAGGCGCACAGGTAGTGTAATGGCCAGTGCCAAGCGGAGCTGCCTGCAGGCTCCTCTCTTACAATGAGCTGGCTGAGGTGATCCTGGGACCAAGGACATTGTGCAGACCCCACGCAGGCCCAAAGGATGAGCTGTTCCCACAGCACAGGGCTCAGGTCTGGGCCTGATTGGGTTAACTGTTTTGTGGATCACTAATTTCTTCATATACAATTGTCTGCAGGTCAGGGTCACTACAAAGAGCAAAAAACCTCAGCAGTATGCACACAGCTATATCCCCGCTCTCCCAGCTATACCTCACAATGGCACGTATGTAGGCAATCTTGCTAGCTATAAATCAACAATTTATGAGACATGTAGCTACATGAAATATATATGAAGTTGTCCAAAACCCACTGAGCTAAATAGAATTCCATTGTCTTTAGTGTACTTGAGTCAACCCCATAGTGTGAATTTTGCTGGTAAGCACAGAAGGATCAGTTTTAACTAATTGCAGAGAGAACACTGCAGCACAGGAGTAGGAGGCAGAAACCTGTGTTCTGTTCTTGGTTCTGCCATAAACTTGTAAACTTGGGGTCATAGAAAATCACCCAGGTTTTCTATGTCTCGATATTCTTGCATGGGACAGGGTACATAAAAGTCTTCTTTTGAAAATACATTCTAGAAGCAAAAGCTTTAAAAATTCCCATTGTTAGAGAGATTCATAAAACAACATCATCAGTACAATAGATTTCATCTCCTTTTTCTGTTCATAGTTAAACTTTATAGTTATAGGCGAGGCAGCTTCCACTCACCACGTGTTCAAATACATTCATCTTTGCATGCAGTGATTAAGCAGGCTGTTCCCATTAGTGTCAGTGGGAGTTAAATAACCAATTATGGAACATTAAGAGGAAATGATAGACTTTAATCATTCTTAAAAAAAAAAAAAAAAGCAGCCAAAAACCCAACAAACATTTATTTCTTTTTAAAGACTGTCATTGACAGTCCTCGTATGCTTGAAGTTTTGTGCTCATTTATGCGCTAGTGAAATACAACATTCCTCTCTAAAGCTCAACATAGCAGATGTTAAAACCATTGGTTCTGTGTGTTATAGTTAAAAAAGATGAGCAAATCTGGAGCTGTTTTTCCAGTGGTTCTCCATACCAGGAAATCTGTGTGTTGGGCACAACTGTCTAAATTTATTTTGGTAAATATGGAGTTCATTAAAAATTCAGTTGGGGTAAGGGCAGAATTTATTTGTTCAGGACAGAGTCTGACAATATTTGACATACAGTTTTGACCAAAAAAGTAGAGAATTGTTTTCTACGTTGGAATGTTATGTTTAGAGAGCATTATTATTTTTTAGTGAAAAGTTTAAGCTTTTCAATTTGAAAGGGAGTTTTCATTTCAAAATTGTTATAAGTATTTCAGAGAAAAGAAAAAAATGAGATAAAATTTTTCATTAAGTCTGAAGCATGGGACTAAGAAAGGAAAGAAAAAAGAGTTTTGGAGAAGAATTCTTGCCTCTGAATGCCATCGTCACTGATCTGAATACCATCTTTGGAAAGCCCCTTCAGACGGGGGAGAGAGTGGAAGGAGGGATTAATTTTTAAAAGCTACTGTCTGGTGGATGTTGCTCCTGTAGTCTCCAAAATTCCCATTTACTTTCCTAAGCAAATATCCTGAAGGACCATTCAACTCTGGACTCTCCAGTTAGATGACTCCTGTTTTGTATAGGCACAAGGATTGTCACCTGTGCCTCATATGCTGACAACAACATACAGAACGCCAGAGGAACACAGGAAAGTGCAGTGAATGTACAGATATTCTGACAGTTCCCACACTCAAATGGGGAACTGGTTCTTACATTTGGGTGTGACTGTACTTTAATCAGAACAGAGGGGAAGCTACAAGCTACACTGTCACAGGATGGATGTATTTGACACAGTACTGATTTAGCAACAGTTCATTTTTATTAGTGATTTGAGATGTATCAAGAGATTGAGTTTTAGCAGCATGTAATCATTAACTGATTCAGAGATTTACAAAATGATTCGACTAAATAAATGAACAGCGACTTGATTACAGATTTGAAGATGACAAGTTTCACACTTGTCTTACAACTTACTGACTTACTTACAACTTACTACAAAGTATCCCAAACTAATACAGATGCATATGAGAATAAGCAAATATGTATAAAGCATTTACACACGTGCGCACACCCCTACACATGCATACACCACAGTTTATAATGGCTGAGATCAAAAGATCTCGTAGTATTGTACGACTTCACTGAGTCAGCAGGTACCTTTTAATTCATGCATGTGCACGGAGAAAGAGCAAGCATCCACCTCTATAAAACAAATGCATACACACTTATGAGTGGAGAGGTGGATGAAAGAGAGACTAGCTATAGTTAAAATTTCCCTTTTCCAGCTAAGAGTAAATACTTAAAATGTATCGGCATTCCTGAACAGGCGATTGCGTCATCCTGGGTTTCCAGTCCTTGAGGTGGTTGCCTGAGATAGCCTCCTGACTCAGGGGAGGTACCAGGCACGGCCCGCTGCCATCCAGAAGAGCTCAAAGGGGTCTTGCTAGAATTGCTACTGAGATAATTGACTTTTGTCAGGTATTTTTCCACCCTGGTCCTGGCTTTAACAATTAAATAGTTCTTTCCATAGTTTAGCAAGCCCAGGACTTGTTAGAACTTGTGGTCCTGGTAGCCCCCTTTCCATGGCCACAAGTGATTGGTTATAGTTANGGGGCAGGGATGGCACCACCACATAGGCTTCAGATGCTTGGTCTGGTGCTTACAAAACAGTGCATTGATTGCTGGGAATATCTAAGGAGCTGTTTGTTCAGGGCCTGCATCTTGCAATGAATTGATTTGTACTAATGCATTTCCTTTCAGTAAAATCAATGTCATTTTGCCAGTGTGAATTCATTTAATTTTATACTTATTAGACAAGATAATCTAGTATTGCTTTGAAATGAAATTTCTAGAGGATTCATTCGGCTGATAAAGCTTACAGCACAGATTCAAACTGTTTTTCTGCTGTTGTTGTAGGGGCAATTTGTATTGTTTGCAGTAAATCCAATAAAAGTGGTCTGCTGCAAAAGACCAGCAGTTGCCTGATGATGCCCTGTAGCAGCCTGTTGCTTGCACCCTGTCGTTCCCTGTGCATGTTCACAGGGGAGAATCAGAATGGTGCATTGAGCTGTCAAAGTCCACCGACCTAGCTGCATGGAAATAGTAATGGAATCAAGGATTCAGTTTGTACTTCCAGCTTTGGAAAACAATCTTGTTCTTAGCCACTGAAAAGAGAAGCAGTTTTGCTTATCAGAGCATCTAATAGCTCTGTAGAAAGAGTGCAGGGAAGAGAACAGTGAGCAGGTATTCTGTGACTGCCCAGGGCTCACTCTGCACGACATGCCACGTTACCCCTGTAAAAGGCAGCATAGGCATATAGAGCCTTTAGGTATTACCTGCTAACATGCAACACAACTAGGGCACTACAACAAACCTGCCACGAGACTCAGAGAGATACTAGCTTTTCCGCAGTGGAGGCTTTAACCTCTCCTGTGTCAGCAGCAGGGTGAAGAGGTTGTTGCGAACACAGCTGATTTGTATTGCAACCCAAGGAATATGCTTGAGTAGGATCTTTTGCACATGCTTTCAGCTCCATGAAACAGCTGAGTCTAGGCAAGCCAACACCTCTGCAGCACAAGGCTCTTTTCAAGGGCATGGTGTGCACTGAGGTGAGATTTTTAGCATGAGCCCTGGGCAAAAGCAGTTTTGTATAACTGGTTCTACATAAATGGCTAAAGCCTTCACTTACTGAGGCTTGTGTAAGTCTACTGTGAATTCTTGTCTTCTGCTTTGCCTTTTGTTTTCTCCTAAATTTGGCTCCTGCAGTAGCAGATAAATATCGATCCCTGTCTCTTGGTATTTCTTCCCTGCCTGCCTCTAACTGTATGACTCTAAATTTTAGTGGGTAAGAGACAAAGAATAAAACTGTATAGTAAGTGGTCTTTCTCTTCCAGTGTACTTTGCTTTCTAAAAAGCCTAATATTATTGTTTTTAGAATTGAAAACAGATTTTTTTGACCTCTTTTTTTTCCTTCAGAGTGTGACTGTGTTTTGTTTTATCTGCAGGGCAAGCAAGAATGAGAGACTTGGGGAAACAAGTAATCCACCCTTCCTCAAGGTGTGGAAGCCTCTGATGTAAGCCTTTGTGCAAGTCTTATGGGCCACATACACCAGTCCATCTGATTTCCTCCATCTGTAAGCCCTAACCCTCACCAAAACTTGTAGGAGACCAAATCCTGCCCTGCTGCCGAAGGTAAACTGATTTTTGTGGTGATGTCAGACTTCATCTACGCCTATGAGAGTTGTTGTACGTGTGTCAGCAATAACCTGAAGTCCTTGACCCTTTTTTTCGTCTCAAATTTTTGCCATAGTATAGAGCCTACTCCAAATGAATGACACCCGGTGTCCATATGCAGACTTTGTCCTAAACTTATCTTGATAAGCAATGTACAAGTTAGAACTAAACATGAACAGAAAATAGTGGTATATGCCAGCTCTCATCCTCTCATTTAGACAAGAAAATTGTAGTAATAAGTATGCTTTGATCTTGCAAGATCATCAAGCAAGAAAAAAAAAATCCTCTTCTCTTCCTTAAACTTGCTCCTAACTTCAATCTCTTCAGTAGCCTAATCCATAGTGAGGTGACTTATCCTATTGGCCCCATCCAATTTTTGACCTTTATCTAGCTAGGAGGGCCATGCAAGATCCATGAATAAATCACATTTTTCAACCCTTTATTTACCAAAATGTAGACCTACTCTTACCAATTTTTAAAAAATAGTAAAAATCCCCCACCAAACCCAAACATCGATGATCTTAAGGGTCTTTCCAACCTAAATGGTCGAGAGCTGGGGCTGTTCAGCCTGGAGAAGAGAAGGCTCCGGGGAGACCTGATAGCAGCCTTTCAGTATCTGAAGGGAGCCTACAGGAGAGCTGGAAAGGGACTCTGTCAGGAAGTCTAGTGATAGGACAAGGGGTAATGGTTTTAAATTGGAAGAGGGGAGATTTAGATTAGATATTAGGAAGAAGTTCTTTACTGTGAGGGTGGTGAGGCACTGGAACAGGTTACCCAGGGAAGTTGTGGATGCCCCATCCCTGGAAGTGTTTAAGGCCAGGCTGGATGGGGCTTTGAGCAACCAGGTCTAGTGAGAGGTGTCCCTGCCCATGGCAGGGGGGTTGGAACTTGATGATCTTTAAGGTCCCTTCCAACTCTAACCATTCTATGATTCTATGATTCTACAAAGGCTAAGCCTTTCCTCCTTGCCAAGCATATGTCTCAACCTTGTACCGGAGTCCGAGAAGATTCAGCAACTGACTGGCCTTAGAGCTCTTATTTTCCTGAACTTTTAGCTTTTACCTTTGCTATAATCATAGAAAGTAGTACCAAAACCCAAGTGGTTCATACTGACACAAGCATACAGCTTAGCTCTTTGCGCCGTATGTAGTGCAGAAATGAATGAACTCTTCAGTTTCTGGTAAGTCCTGTGATGTTCAGGTTGTTCAGCAGCAGCATGAAGTAAAAGGGTGAAAAGTATGATGAAATTTACCAATATGTTAAGTTAAGGATATACTGATATATTGGTATATCCTCACACAACATAGAGTTTATGGAGCTTCTTGTCACTGGGCATAATGGATGCTGAAAATTTACATGAATTCAAAAAGCAGTTGGGTTTTCCATCCATTAATTTATCCATTGAGGGTAATTAAACACAAAGATGCAACTTCATTCTCAAGAATTCCCTGTCCTGCAAATCCCTGGAGATTGGGAGAATGTTCTGGATAAGTTTCATTATATGATTGCTTTGTTTTCACACTCTTTTCTCAGCAAAGGTTTCTGTAGGAGACAGGATACAAGTCCTTGGGCCTGATCTGCTGTACCATCTGATGTTCTTATATCAGCCCTTTGTTTTCAAAATCTCAGTCTTGATCATCACCAGAGGCAGATGATGAAAAAGGGAAACATAATTAGAGGCTCACTGTCGACAGCAGCCTGCATCTAGCAGGATGATGCAAGGTTAAATAATAACTCAATTTCTTCAATTCTCAAAACACACATTCATCAGGTAGTAAACTGAGATAGCTGGGATGTTGGAGGAAGGGATATCAGAAGCATTTTGTAAGATTCAAAAGAGAATATCAGAATTAACCATTTGTGTTGAAAGACATTGCACAGATCTGGACTGATGTCAAACCTTGGCTAAAATGACCGTTCAAAGTTGAAAAGGCCAAATGTTTGAGGAAGATGTTTAAAAGCATCTTAGTCCTGTGAGACTGACCTCGGACAACAGTCATGCATATTCAGCAGCTCTTCTTTACTCTTTTGTCCCTCCAAACTGTATCTGTATCTTAACTCCTGGGGGATCTTTATTTACGTTGCTGTCCTAAGATCTTTATGCAGGTGAAACTTGATTATATCACAAAGGATTTTAGGCTGGTGTTTCTTACATTTCACTTGTCTGTGATGTGACAGAGATAGAACCATTTAGCTATCTCTTCATGCATATGCATTTGAGCATAGAAGCTACAAGACTGAGCAGAAAACTGAGCTTGGGTTCCTCACATCACTAGGGAAGTGCTCTAATGACAGCTGTTGCAGGGAGAGTCGGGGAAGAGGAGAACTTGCATTGTAACCTGCTTATTTGGACATGTGCTTTGCTTTTTGAAGTGTAACCCCTGCCCACTTTTTTCCCCAAGAAAATGCTATAGTTATAGAATTCCAGCATATATGCGACTCCTTGAAAACAAAGAAGTTGCCATCTAAAATTGAGAAAAGAAGTAATTAAAATATGTTTCTTCCAGTGTCTCCTCTTGGCTAGCTCTTGTGGCTTCCCTGTTAGCATCCTAAATGTTTATGAATCTTTTCTTAACATGCCCTAGAATATAAAAACCGAAGCACCTGTCTTAAGTGGTATGACTATCACACAGGGACCCTAGTATCTAAGAGGCATTACAGTGCATAAGAGGCATCACAACACATAAATGTAGTTGTACAGGTTTCTAGGTATAAGCAAACTCTTCTTGAGGAAATAAATATCATATAATATTCTCTAGGGGAAAAAATAAACAGAACTACAGAGCTGGTATCTATGAAATCTTAAAAACTGTTCTTGAGAGAGAGTTGAGGACTGGCAGGATAATTAGCATTAAAGATCTCTTTATGCCAAATATGAGAGTTGACATCTCTCTCACAGGAGACTTGTAAACTTCAGGATTATATACCAAAGAAATGCTTGATCATAAGGATACTTTTCCATTGTCAAAAGAATACAGAGTGTAATTTATCACTCCACAAAGCACTCCCTGAAGCCATGTGCTAGCTGCATTGGAGAATGTCATTTAGAGAGAGAAAGATCATATCAAAGGTTAAAGCTTGGAAAACTCAGTGCATAATATGTATAATATATGAAAATTCAGCTCACAATGTGACTCTGAACTGGAGGCTAGCATGGGGTGACAATTAAAGAACAAGTTGTCAAATCATGAAGACTTCGTTAACAGAGGGTAACTGACAGCAGAATAATAGGGGACTTTAATGGGTAATAACATTTCTGCTACACACATCTGTAATAATAAAAATGCCCTTTTCTTGCTAATACCAGGACCTGGTAATTATTATCAGGGGCGATTATCTTGTTCTTAGATTTACACTGAATTTTATAATCATTGAACCAGTCTTTAGTGCCAATTCAAAAATGGGATTTTCATCCCCTTTTATCTTTCTTCAGCTGTTAATATTAACATTTTGTTTTAACTATTGGTTTGATTTATACTTCCTTCCATGTGCCAAGTGACCTCACCCTGTTTATAAAAAAAAATCTCATTTTTTAAAAGCCTTTTACGAAAGTTTTGACCATTCAACCAAGAAATTAAAGGATTCAACGTGCATGCATTTATTATGTCTGACTTATAAAAACCAGGTTGTGACATTGCTCTGCATATTCATAGCCTTCAAATCATCATCACAACAACTTGTGTACACAGCCTGTGAGAGTCAAAATCCAGATTTGAGTGGAATATTTGTCTGGAGCTGATTGTTAAATATTTAAGAGATGGTCAGAAGAAGAAAGGGATCTAGCATTTATAGAAATCAATGAGAATTTTCTGTTTTCTTCACACAGCTTCACATCCCAGTCTAAACTGTAATTGAATTATATATACATCTTTGCATTTGTCACTCTGCAAGGTCATTGCTCTAAATTACCAAATTTTGCTGACTGGGATTACAAATTAGGTGCCTCCCAGGGTTAATCAAGACACCAAAGTTTGGGGTCTGTGTGTCCTAGAGGCCTATACAATGACCTAGGATTTGAATGTGGGAACTTCAATTAGATGCCTGAAGTTACTGTGAATACTCGCTCATCCATGTCTATCTGATGGCACTATTGAAACAATGTAGATTCATAAAACTTAATTTTTAATCTTTCTTGTAAGAAGGATCATGAGAAATCTACTGGACTAAATTTTGGGGCTCAAGTCCCCTAGAACAAGATACAAATAATCCTTAGTAACTCTTAATGTAAGAAGCAACTCTGATAATGCAGTAGAATCTTTACCTACTAAATTGTAATAGGTTATTAACATAATTCCAGTGTAATAAAATGGAACGGCTTATGGGAAACAGAGTGAATTCTTTGGAATGAACACATATATAATTTACCTGTTCATATGGTTTGTAAGTTTTTATCTTTTAAAAATAAGATTTTTTTATTTATGTACTGTGTACTTAAGCAACTTCTGCAGAATGAGGTCTTGAGTATTAATAGCATGAATGAAAATTTAATGTATCTCTGTCTCCTTGGAAATGTAGTCCCGTATTTCCTGTTCCCTGGACAATTTACATAATTACGCCAACTTAGTGGACATCTGTTTCAATATCCTTAGACAAAATTTTGTGGTTGAAATAACACTGCTTCCATTTGGCCTGTTGAGATAAGCTTTTGAAGTTGAAAGGATAAGTAAAAGTTGAGCACATGTTCTTGGGAAAATAAAAGCCATAAAACTAAGATGCGAACATATGCTTTGGGTTCTTATCTCCTTAAACTCCATCCTATTCAGCCACATCTGAGCCAAAGTTCAAGTGCTGACTCGCTAATTAGGCACAGTGGGGATGTAACATTTCTTCAGGCTGCGCCTCAGTGATATACAATCCAGGCAACACACATGATGATTTCCAGTGAAAATTCAAAACTGGGAATTTAGCAACCAGAGTTTGACAGTGTTGCTTCCTCTCCTGCCAGCTTGCGTGTAGCTGAAAGAACCGATCTCAAGAGTATTCTGCACAGTCATGGTTGGGGTATATACATGATGGTTACCTGTGAAATCCAGAGGGCCTATTCCATGACCTGGGCCCTTTGCAGTATTGTGTTCCTAGACCACCCCCTGGGGCACTGATGGTTATTCCAAGATCCTGGGAGTGCAGTTGGGCAATGGCACTTAAGAGTGTTCAGGTAGTACTCCAGATGGGTCAGGATACAGCATGCCAGAGTGGAGAAGAGAAGGAATAGACTTTAGAAGTGCATACATCTAGCTGGAGGAGAAAAGTGCTTGGATTTTAAGTCTATGTTCAAGTCTTTAGAAAACCTCAGTCTGACATTCAGATGGACTGAGACGCCTGATGATTGGTGATTTACATTGTGGGTTTTGTTGCCTGTGTTGTGTTGTCATCTGCTGTAATTTGTTAAGAACTTGAATTGATTAGTGCATGGCCAATGAGAAGCCTAACAATCTCCTATCTTAACATAGGACAATAAATTAATCTGTGATTTGCAGCAGTCAGCTCTGAGGCTCATATCTCAGTGCTGTGTAGATTTGTGGTCTTTAAACTTAATAGGCATCTTCTCAGCTATTTCTGGTGTGAGGTATATATTCCTGGGAGATTATATGGCCTTCAGTCAAAGCCGGGTAGGCCCTGACTGTTGGCATCATTAGTGCTCTTTACCAGGAAGAGGGGCACTGCCAGTCTCTGGTAGCTGGAAGAAATCTGAAGAGCAAAAGAGAAGGTGAAAACAACACACAAGGCCTAAGTGTAACTAGGGGAACGAGGAAATGCATTTCGGGAGACTAAGGAATAATTTTCCACGGATTTCATGCTGTTATGTTGGACAGACACTCCCACTGATGTAGCAGGCTTTAAGTAGGAATGGAAACGTGTCTGTCCATATCCAAATAGAGGCTTGAAGTCCTAGTCTGCAAATGTGGAACAGGCATTTTGATTTGCTCAGGTATATAATCTCAGGGTCCTGATTCTTGTGAGGCTGGTTTTCTTTTGGCCGTTTTTGCATCCAGAGCCATGTAAAAGTCAAGTCTATATTGATTTTTCTTTTCAAAGTGTGACCTGTCTTGATAAGGTTCATGATGAACAGGAACAAGAAGTGTGATAGCCCACTGTCATTACTAGGTGTATTAAATAATGGGAAACTCATTTGCATCCAGTTTAGTTATAAATGAAATTCCTGCACTTTGCTGTCTCTGCTGTGTGTTATAAGGTCTCCTAAGATAACATTCACACTTACTCCAGGAATCAACCTCATTTTAAGTTTAGGGCAAAATAGAAATCAAGCAGGTAAGGTGTTTTATTGTTCTGTTTACATTTCTGTAGCTATATAAATATTTCCTAAACAAAATAAACCACCAGAAAAAATGATGGGAGATGGGAAATGTGCCATTTATAGTAGCAGAGAAATGGAGACATATCTGCCTCATAGTTTTTCAAAATTACCCTACCAGAGTTAAACCATTGTTTAAAATTACATAGGAAAAACTTACCAAAATTCTGAACAAATCTTACCAGTTCGGTGTGGTTAGAAACTACTGAATTCTTCATTACGAAGGTTAAAATCCACAGTTGTTCATGTTAGATGACATGAGAAATTCTGGAGCTTGCTGTAACATGGATAATGGGCACAGCCACATAAATGCAGCATCTGGTACACAAGCATGAAAGACAAGTGTCGGCCACACACAGGGATACCAAAATTGTACACTCTGCAGAAAAGTACATTTTGCTGATAGAGATGTGAATGTTGCTCACAAAACTAATAAAAGCTTAGCAAGCCCTTTTTCCTCTTGAGCTCCATTCTTTCCCCAGTTTCTTATTTTTTTTCCCCATTTTCTGTATTCAGGATGACCTCTCCTGCACTTATGTTACATCCCCCCCCCCCACCAATTAAATCCTGACATACAGTTTTTTTATTTGCAAAGATATCCCTTCAGTAATAGGATGGCATTTTCTATACCTTGTTTCTTTGAAAAACCTATGTGATCTCCTGTTGAAAAATTTAGGGTGGAAGCCTGTCTGGACTTCCTGTGGTCATCCTCAGGTCCCAGTTCAATAAATTGTTTAGCCCCTCTTTGACAAAATACTTTAGGTATACATTGATTTACGTGAAGATAATGAAGTTAAATAACAAAATCAGCCATGCACCTATGCTTTGCTGAATTTATGCTTAAATACAGTCTAGGTCTGGAGGAATAATTTAACGCTGAAGATAACATGTTTCTTGATTTTTTCAGGCAGCTGCCTTATTTTCTCTGCTTCTACAATCTTTTTCTTCAAGCAATGTAAGAAAACTAGCTTTTATGGTAGATTGAAGAAAGTATTACTATTTTCCTTTGATGATGAGCTCAGCTTTTATTATTTGTACAAAGAATAAAATTGAAATGGGGTGGAAATACAGATGGGGCACTTCTAGCCATGTAGTGAACTTGTCATCTCACTGTAGAGGTTAATGGGTTTTCTTCCATCAGATATCCTTTCAGAAGCATTTGTCCGACACAGCAATAGCCTTATTTATTCCATGGACAGGGTGAACAATTTTTTGAAAAATTTCAAGGCGAAAAGGGTGTAACAATTCTCTCTTTACTTAAAATGTTCTTTTCTCTCCCCAGTTGTCTATTAGAATATGTGATTTTTAAGTATTCCACCACCAATTTCCAATTGCCCTTGTCTGCTCTATCTTAGTGGTGAAGTTTTCAACAGTGCATTCAGTGAGGACCTAACCTGAGAAAAAATATTCAAGTGACAGTACAGTAAATGATGAATGATATTGCAATTGTTAATAATAGTCATTATTGGCAATTTTTCCTGTGTTAGATTCTCTTCATCATCTGGGCAGGTTTTCAAGGGCTTCTTACAGTTAGACTCAAGCCCCGATGCCTCTGTTCAGGCTGTAGACCACCTTTTTCAGTTGAGCCTTAACAGGAATGCTTAAAGAGTAAGAGGTTATAAGATAAGTAGAATCTACTCTGTAAGAAAAAGCTCTTGTAGCCTTCCTATGAAATGCATCGACATCTGTGGGAGCTGCTTGTGTGTCTGTTTGGCACTTTTTCTTTCTCCTAGGATTCTCTTCCTCAGTCATCATGCAAAGGTTGTGTCTGCATGAGAACTTTTCATAGAAGCAGAAGTGCACAATGGCTGGGATTCTTGGCAATCCGGAGGTTGGTGGTAATAAAACCAACCAGAGGGTGTCATCTTAAAATGTTTTTCCACTTAGTCATCTGTGACATAAAACTAAGAAAAATAAGGGTAGTTTTGTTCCCTATGCTTTTAATTTGCTTTTAATTTGCTCTCCTCACTTGATATGTTGATAGCAGCCTCATTTTCTTATTAAAAATCTTGCACAAACTTTGCTCCTAAGCTAGTGTCAGGAGAGAAGCTCCCTGAACAGCCTGTGTTCTTCTCAGCTGCAGAGGCAGCAGAATAGCACATTCATCACCAAGCCCTGAGCAGTCTCCATTCCAGTTCCAGTTTGCTAACAAGACTCCCTAAAAATAAGCAGAGCTGCTGTCTGCTTTAAATGAACCAGCTGCTTTTTCCAGCTGCTATTTCAGTACTCTGTGTGTCTCCCATCTGTTTTGGTTACAACAAAACATTCATGTTTTGAAGTATCTATTTCTATCCCCAGGTAAGTAAATGAGATCAGAATCCCATTTAAAAGGCAAGTGTTGCTTCTAGTGCTGTTTTCTTTCTAACCTGAATGGAACACTGAATGGTAAAGGATCTGATCTGAGGAAAAGAAGAGAAGACAAAAAAAAAGGTGATTGTGTGCGTGTTGGTACTGCAAGCACATTAGCTGAGAAGCAGTCTTGGTATGGTGATAGACCTCTTTACCTGTTGAGCTCCATCCTTTCATTTCTGTGCAGCTTCCAGTAGCCAGCTACCAGCCTGCACTGGGTGTCTCAGCGCTGCAGTGTCATGTGCAGTACAGACACACTCCATCTCATAGCTGAAGAAACTGTGTGTGACATGGTATATGACTTATTACTGAACTTCTGTCCAGGCTACTCTTTTTTGTCACATTAGGTGACTTGGAAGATGAAGCCTGTTAGTATCTATTTATATGTGGCCACAATTTCCTTATTATTTTGAGTACGAATTTGAAAAACGTGTCTCATTTCTCAGTAAAGGACTGTCTCCTGCAGAGGTTACCTTTTCCGGGCTGAATCTACTTCACTCCAGGAACAGTCACACTGCTGGACACGGTTTTATTCACTGCACTATGTATTTTGCACCATCACCCAGGAGCGTCTTGTACAAAGAAAACTGCAGGCCAGAAACACCAACCTAAAGCTGCATTGCCAAAGTCAGAAAGATTAAGACATCTGCCAGATAGATGGTGCTAAGAGCTCCAGGGCCAATCAACTAATACCCAATTACAGTCACTTCCAAAAAAGCCAGACAACAATTAGCGATACAAATAAAACAAGAAAGCATACAGTGGTTTCTTTTAGGACTTTATGCCTCCAGTGGACTAGTCAAAGAACTCAATAGAAGAAGGCCAGGCAAGTTTAAAATGCAATGTGTTAAATGCAGTGTTCCAACATGCTGCTTTCTGCCCAGGCCACAAGCAAATGTACAGTACCAGCTGGCATCTGAGAGAGAGAGAGTACTGGAACATCATGGGCAAGAGGACATTTGGTTGTCACTCCAGTAAAAGGCAAGGTCAAGCTATTAACTGAAACCTTTTCCTGCTGTGACTGATAAGTAACGAATTTTGGGATAAAGAACTTTGGTTATTTTAGAAGCATAACATCTTAGTGTTCTTCTGTAGTACACTGCATTCATTGTGTATTCATTAAATTCTGTTTCTCGGTGTTCTTGTGATTAATTATGTATCATCATAAATTAGTGCTGAAGAACTTGTGGTATGTTCTACCAGTTGTTGAATTGTTGTTTACTGTGTAATCTGTGGAGCTGTTGGCTACTTCAGGTCATTGGATAGAAATTGGGTAAGTTATATACTTATGGCAACATGAAGTAAATTTTAGGTAGTAATTACATCTCAGACATGAACTGATGCAGTACATTTGCACTTGACGTTAACTAGTAAGTTAGTACGTTTTTAAAATGTTACGACACATCACTGCAGATGAAGCTAGCGAGCTACCATACAGGATGTGTTAGACTGACTTTAAAAATCTGAATCATGAGGTACTGCTTGATTATTAACTAAATGAGGTGACCAGACTATACAAAGCAATAATTTGGGCATGGTTTCCTGTTTCTGAGGAGGTATTTGTACTTTTAAGATCTCAGTTATATGCAAAGTTCATTACTCTGAAATAACTGTTAAGCTTGTTGTTATGCTTACAAGAAGGAACCATGCTAGCTAGCCATTTGAAGGGAGATGCTTTAGAAGAGAAAAGTGGTACCAGAGTGAGCCTTCTTACTTGGGAATTTATTTGTGGAGAAGTCCAGGCCTGCAGAAAGATTAGATGAATAACATCATGAGTAGAGCATAAGAAAATATCATGTATCTACAGTATTTAGGCTAACTTAACTTTCTCAGAAGCCACCAGAAGCTATTCACAGGTATAATTTTTGCTATACTTTTCTTTCTAGTACCTGAGAAAGAAGTGGGTTTTTATCACTTGTGCTTTTTTGGGTGCAACGATAGTCTGTTCTATTACTGATCTCATGTTGTCTTTTTCTAGATTAAGTAAGGTCTCTCCACACATATTTATATGAATAAAAAACCAAACAAAAAACCCCAACTTTTTCTGCCCTCCCTTAAAACTCACTGCTTGTGCTTGGATTTATGCTACTGTTTTGGTCTTTCAGCCCCCACTTGTATGCTTTATCCATGAGTTGCTTTTCCTGGCTATGCAAGTTTCTGCAGGACTTTTTGGTTCCCATGCAGTACAACAGCTCAATGTAAGTGGCATCGCAGTGTGATTAACATTGAAAATAACCAGATTCAGTCCTGACCTTTTATTAAGCGCTACTGTTTTTTATCTTTCCCAAGTATATATCAATTCTGGCAAGGGGTTGTCACAAGTTGTTTTTAGCAGGCTAATTGGCGAGTGGTGAGTACAGTATCTTAATTCAGTCCTTCCAGTGGAATATTTGGAACATTTCATTTTGTCCTACTATATATTTTGAAAAGCCTGGCTGTATGTTGGTATTGTGCAGAGTTCCATATGGAATAATGTTTGATAGACTCAAGGAAATCGCTAAACGTCAGGATGGATGAGGCGTAAAGAAAGCAAATATATGTAAATACTGGATATTCTGTTTTGGACCAGGTGTTTTTTGATACAGTTAGAGAAAACCTCTTCATGTTCTCAGTAACAGAGCTCTGAACAGAGCCTTGTCTCTCCCTGCCTCTCTCTGTCTTATCTTCTCAGACATGAAGGATCTGGCTAGGTAACAGTGTTAAGCCCTGGACAAGACCACCTTTTAATAAAGCCACATATGAGGAATTAGGACTGTTGTTTCTTGCAAGTCTTTGAGAGGAGTCTGTCTGCAGTCTTGTCAAAAGTGTGATCTCTCATGGAAGACATTTATTAGAAGTATATTGATTATATACCTGCAAAGGCTTTTCAGGTCATCTGCTGTATTTCAGTGCCTATTGAAAGAGGTTCACTCCTCCAGATTTCAGCAGGAAAACAGGAGATTGTGTGCTATGTAGGGTACCATGGTACTGGTGACTAACATACTGTTGCCACTGACAACATATGAACCTCCGTATTACTTTCAGTGGAGTTAGATAATACGGGAATAAAAACATCAGTAACAAGCACATGCTAGTGGTGTGGTTATGAGTGTTGCAGAATGCTTGATACCAGTAGAGGGAAGTTAGTAAAATAAACTTTTTATAGACAAGATTAGGAGTGCCGGAGCTTTATCTGCCTAGCAGGAAGCTGCATATTTAGTAAGTTAAATATGAGGTAGGAAATGGATGTGCTGTTAGCCAGTCAGCTTTTATTCATCAGCACCATCATGAACACAAAGACATTTTTTTCATCCACTGAGAACACCATGCTGCCAGCCACCTCCCACCCAGCTGAGTACATCCACACTTCCCTGTGACACCAGCGCTTTGAACAGGTGCTGCATACAACCCAGCAACACTGCCTGGGAGCTGTGGGAATTAGGCCACCCTCTACTGCATATGTTTTAATGCAGCTTTAATTGGATTTTTATTGTTTGCTTCCCAAAGCTTTGTTCCAACAACAGATGGCACCACTGTCCTACCACATATGGGGCTGAGCTTTTCTAAGGAAAATTTTTGCTTTTAAGTTGCCCTTTATTTCAAATATCATGACATCTACCCTATTCAAAGAACACTAATATCAGAGGACGGGGGGCTGAAAGGAAGTAGTAAAAGAAAAAGAGCTAAAATATAATAATTAAGATCGCTATCTATCTAATAATTATTATTAATATTGTTATTTTCATAGAATTTTAATAATACAAGTAACTTTTTCTTGTATTAGCTTAAATGGAGTTGCCCTTTTATCAGCAAGAGAAGAATTTTATTTTAAAGCACATAATGGGATTGGCATTTCCATCTATCAGCCACTTCTGGTTTCGTATCATCTGCAAACTGGCTGAGGGTGCACTCTGTCACATCACCCAGGTCATTATTGAAGAGGTTAAACAGTGTTGGCCCTACGATCCACCCCTGGGGAACACCACTAGCGACTGCCTCCAGCTGGACTTCATGCTGCTGTCAACAGACCTTTGACCTAGGTAGTTCAATCAGGTTTTGGTCCACAGTCCTCGTATCTACTTCCTACTTCATCAGTTTATCTACAAGGACATAATAAAAGATAGTGCTTGAAAGCCTTGCTAAAGTCAGGATAAACAACATCCAGTGCTGTCCCCTCATACACCGAGCTAGTCACTTCCTTGTTGTTTCAGGTTGGTCAAGCATGATTTCCTGTTCCTAATGCTGACTGTTTCCAGTTGCTTTCTTGTCTTTCATATGCTTGAAAATGGCTTCCAGTCTTATTTTCTCTATCACTTTCCCAGGCATTGAGAGAAGCTGACCAGCCTGCACTTCCCTGCATCCTTCTTCTTGCCCTTCTTGAAGATAGGAGTGACATTTGCTTTCTTCCTTGAAATCTTCCCTAATCACCATGATTATTCAAAGGTAATCAAGAGTGGCTTCACAGTGATATTGGCCAGCTCCCTCAGCACTTCTGGCTACATCCCGTCAGCTCCCATGGGCATTTAAATGTTCCCTGATTGGTTCCTCCTCCACTGATGGTATGTCTTCCTCGCTGCAGGCTTTCCCACTGACATCAGGGGCCTGGGATTCCTGAAGACAGAGTCGTAGCCTCCCACAGTGCTGTGCCCAAAGATGAGCTTGTTATAACCACTTCATTAGTCACAGATGCTTGTCTATTTCTTCTTAAAAACATCTAGCACTGGAAACTTCTCACCCTCTCCCAGGCAACTTCTAAAAGGCTGTCAATACCCTTTTTCCTAATGCTTAGCATAAAAAGCTCAGTTCTTTCACCTCTTCACAGCTGGTTTAAACCATTATTTTGGTGCTCTGGACTATAATATAAGGGAAGTATTTTAAAAGAAGCAGTCCTACTATGGAAAATGTTGTTTGGGTGTCTCAAAGTACTATGCAAAACAGCGACAGAGTTGCCATTTACTCTGTGCCACTATTTTGTACTATTAACTGCGCTTTGCTGCTGACCTACATAGATGCTACCAGGTCAAAGACACCTCCAGCTCTATCCTATCACTTGCTTCCTTTTGGACAAATTTTGCCAAGAGCTCAAAGGTCCAATTGCACTGTCAGGGCTCTAACAGCTTAGGGTGGTAGCCAGCAGGGATAGTGTCACTCATATTGGTGTTCTATTTTTCTGCTGTACCTCCGGAAGTCATAACTAAAAGGCCACAGCAGTGTCCCAGTCATCACCCATCTTGTGAAAGTCATGGTACTGAATGGTGGTATGCAATACTGATGTGTTCCCTGCACTTTTCCACTGTAGACTGAGGACACCAGTCAGCAGCTGGAGAGTTAGATGGGTGTCACCCTGGTCATCCTCTATATGTCTTCCCAGTGGAGAAACACCAAATTCAGTATTTTCTGTAGGAATATGCAAAAGCAGCTGATGAAGGCTCGCAAATATGGTTTATGCTAGTGAAAAGAAGTGGGAGAACAAGTTAGTGATCAGTCTGTCTTTTTAAATGGAAGTGCAATAATAATGGAAAAAGAAATACAAAGCCAAACAATCTGAATGATAGCTCTCCCTATTAGAATAGTAATGTGACATTCTGTAGCTCAGGAGTTGGCTGTAAATTCTTCAATAATACATTTTTCATCACAGTTATCTGTCTTTTCTCAGATGAGAGGACCAGCTCCTTGTAGAACAATGTGCACTATTATGTGTGTGAAAAAGCCATTCATTTTAACATTAAAAACCAATTTAATGCTTGAATTAATGGGCTCAATTTCAGTCTCTTTGGTCTTTCCAGACCTTAATTCACTTTGGTCACACACTGAAAGAATCTCTTCTGCTTCCCCCCCTCATTTTTTAAAAATGTGGTAAGCAAGCCACAAATATTTCAGTGTCCTCTCCTCCGTGTATGTAAAAACATGCTAACTTGCCTGTTGTCTTCTGGCCTGTTCCTTGCACACACATTCTTTTTGGTGACATGCTGCTCTTTGAGGCTGGTTTGCTGAGTAGCTACATTCCAATCAAAAAGCACTGATGTATCCGAGTGTCTCAGTGTTCTTGCCATCAACATTACATTGTATTCATCACCAGGGCATTTAATCTGCCATTTTGGTGTCCGTTCTCCTTGGGTATGATCCAAACGACTCAATTCACACATCACACCGGTTTTGAGGAATGCAGAAGCTTAGAAACTGTCTCTGTCTTCTTTTGAGTTGCATGTGGTCACCAAAAATACACAGAACTCGAACAGTAAACTTTTAATGTTTTATTTTAAAATACTTGGTTTTCTTGTAATGTTGCTCAGGGGTTACCTGAGCGTAGCCCCTACTAGCTGAGACAGTAGAGTATGAGCATTTGATGATCTGGGAAATCGGGTCCTCTGTGCAAATAAGATTTTCTAGGCCCAACAAGGGTGTGGTAAGGATCGGTCTACCATGGTTTTGAAGCACTTGTGCATTTGCTTAAGTATCGTTGCATAGGGATAGTGGCTGTAGATGGTAGGTAAAGCTCTGAACTGGATTGAGCTTGGAGAGATCCAGGTATCCAGTACAGTGTTACCTACAGAATATTATGTTTGAGGGGAACTTGCAAAATTACAGGCTTTGCACACAATTAAGACTATTTTTCACATTGGCATTTTTTACTTATACGTGTCTGCTTGCGGTGATGGATGTTTTCTATGTGTTTTTCCTATGTTGAAAAGCTAGAAGAAAAGCTAGCAAGGGGGACAGTTCATTAGCAGTAGACTTATTTTAAGGACAATCTTCAGTTATTTTGTGAAGAAGCCTGACTGTACAGACTTAGCAACGGATTCTCATCAGCACACAGTGTTCTGCTTTGCTACAAACAAAAAAGGTATACCTAAAAAAGGCATATCTAAAAAAAGAGCATACAAACAACATCAAGAACTTGGATTTTATTTTTTTTTTTAATCTGGACAAGATATATTTTCCATTTCAGTGGAAATCTGTTCTACATTGTAGACACTATTACAAAGTGGTGACAAGTACAAAGGAGAGAAATACAGTGGCTTCAAATACTTCTAAATTTATAATTTTAGGGTTTTAAAATAAATAAGGCCCTGGTTTTGAAGGGTAGGATTTGCAGCTACTTAATGGACCACCAGAGGGGAAATTGGTTTGGATAAAACTAAAGAGTTCATTCAAAAGAAAAATAACATTTTATTTTATACTACTTAATTGTTATCTTATTTATTAATTTGGGTATAATTTAAAGATAGTATATACAGATTGAAATGCATTTTCCATTGTCATATTTGAATTAAAACATTTCACTAAATAACTAAAATACTTTTTGATATTTTGGGAAAAACCCCTCCTTTTTTGATGCAAGCTGTTCTGTTAATTGAATTTCATCCAATTTATGAATGGTTTTGGTCTCCCAGAAGCTCTGTATTATATCCTTTTTACTTAAAAAAAGCTGAAACAAACCACCCAGCCCCAACAAACTATGGTAACCACACAAAACTATAACTTCCACCCTGGTCATTTGTTACTAGCATTATTGGGCGATCCAGAAATGTATATACCTATAAATGCAAATATATATGCCATTCTACCTGTAAAAAGTAAGATTCATACAAATTTTATCTAGATTAGTAGATTGTGGTCATTCAGGATTACTGGGTCACATATTTTATAGTTTTATAAACCACAGACCTTAGAATGTACTCCAGTACATTTTCTTTGTTACATTGCATAGAAAACATGTATTTTGTCTGAAACACTTTTTCCTGAAAGGTATTCAGCGTATTTTTAAAATTCAAAAATATTTTAAGAATTCCATTCGAAAGAGTTGACTTTATCATTTGAGTGTGTATGTAGTTATAAGTTGCATCATTATTATATATCCACATTTATGTAGTAGGTAGTAAAATTATTGTGATTATGCACAAATTGCTAAGCAGATTGCAGAGCACAGAAAATCAAGTCAGCAACAGAAAAGCAACTAGAAAAGTCCAGTGTGCCTGTGTATATTTTATGTTGGCTTATAATGCCCAAAATGATCTGGCTGCCTATCACCATTCTATCAATCAAAGTAGCACACTTCAGATCATTCTAGACTTTCAAACTGCCATCTGTTAAGACATAGTCATAAGCCCACTGACAAGTGTTTGTCAGAAATCACTTCATGCTAATTGATCTCTTTTCCAACACACTTTAGTAGCTAATTTTTAAGACCCCAGAGCCATCATTACTGCACATTAGTTGTCAAGAGAACGACACAGCTGTCCTTTGGAAAAAAGAACTGAAAGTACTTGAACTATCACAAAATTATAGGAGAATTGCTTTTAAAAAGCCATGTTCAAAATTTTAACTGAAACGAAAGGAAGCATTGATCAAAACAACATATCCCATCACCAACAGCTGCATTCTTTTGCATCATTTGTGCATTTAATTTTGTTTTGTTAGCAGTGAATGAAGAGGTGCAATGATCATGCAAAATCACTAGTGCAAGCGATTTTCATTCTTTTCAAGTATGCCTTCTTCCTGACATAATTATGCCTAATGATTTGTTGCATTCTGCATCTGCAGTAATCATGATTTCATCCTATCTTTAATCACTGCATCTTTGCTGTTCTTTCAAAGATGTGGTCAGCAGCTCTAGAGGGGCAGAAAGTTAAGGGGCCAGTGATGGCAATGATGCCTATTCTTACTAATGCCAATGAAAATTTTGACAGTAATAGGGCAAAATAGAGCATTCGCTCTGTTATACAATGTTAAATGCCTGATAAATAAATCTCACAGCGTTAGTCATAAAGCTGAAGCCTATTTACAATTTCCATTTTTGCCCAAAGTCTCTATTTATTCCCGTCAACACTCAATTTCAGTTTTAACATCTCTTGGAAAATCTGCCTGCCTGTTGTTTGCCTCCAAAGAAAAAAAAAATAAAATTATGGGCTGTGTTCCTGTTGTATCTCTGCAGTCAGTTGAGGAACACCTTTTGTAAGGCTCGCTCTGTTCTTCTGGGGCTCTTGACAACTTTGAAACATCTGAAAAAGGACTTCTCTTTTCAGACCTTTCTCCAGAGAGCCGAGTATCTGGAGAAAGGGCCTACCCAATACTAAGGGAGCACTTTTGTTGCAGATGAGTCCTAGTCAAGTAAAATGCATAGATTTGAATTGTCTATCATTATGTAGATTCCTTTGGTAAGGCAATATCTAGACTGAATGTTCCCTGAGATGAAAGCATGGCTGAGAGGCAGATATGTCTCAATATATGTGAAATAATCGGAAAAAAAGGGGGGGTGGGGAGGAAGAAAAACCCACCTAAATGTGACCAGTCCTCAGTCGGACCCAGTTCTAATCCTACTGAACCACCTTGCCTGCTCTTTAGTGGAACGTGAAAACACGTGGAGGAGTGAGTAAAAACAGAACTGCAGTATCTTCTTTAATGAGCAAAAAGGCTAAAATCTATTTTACTAACTCCTTGATAAGAGGAGCAGAGGTTCAGTTTGCAAGTTCAGTCAGCTGAAACTTGCATTTCTGAAAATTAATGAGTTAGAATACCAAGCATGTTTTTGGTTAAAAGAAACTGAACGCTAGCAGGCAAAGCAGTAAGAATCTGGGAAGCTGTTAAGGTGAATTGCAAGAAAAGAAGGGTCTATAAACAGCAAAATCCAAATAAGCAATGCTGTTACTGGGATTTTAAAACATGAGGTGGCTGTTAGATCAATTCAAGGACTGCCAGTACATTCCTAAAGAACCCAATATTGAGAAGATTCTGAAAACTACTCAAATCACACTAGAGAAAGCACTTAATAATGCACCCTCTGTTAATAGAGAAGCAGGGATGCAAGCAGGTGATTTCCAGCTTTAATTTTTCTGACTTCTGGGAGTCAGATATATTGATCTCGGTGATGTGGCTCCATCTTTGATAAATGTAGACATTTGGATGAGGAGATTAATTCATATGTGAAACTCCAAAATAGTTCATAAAAATAAATGGATTTGACTTTTTGAGGGAAGGAAATTATACAGATTTTCAAAAGTTTAATTGCATTTCTGGTTAGATTCAATTTATTTAGGTTTACAATGGTTTAGGCTTATACAGCTATAAAAGAAGATCTAAAGACTGATGAAATACCTGTCAGAGCGTCTGTTATAGCTAATAACCCAACTAATTAACAGCAATATACAGTTATGTGACACTATTCATCCCAGACATTAAAGTGGTTTGCAAATGAATTAATGAAAAATATGAAGTAAAAAATATTATCTGCATTTTATAGTGGCAAATTGAGGCCTAGAGACTAAAGTGATTGCCATGGCAACAAAGAAGGTTTGTGTCAAGATGAGGAAAAGTACACAGAACTTTTTTTTCAGTCTTATGTAGCAGTCTCTTTTTAGATTTTTTTTTTGGTCTTTTGTGCATATTTGTTGTTTCTTTCCCAGCACTATCACATCTCTGCTGGCTTGTCTCAACTGCTCATTCCACACATTTGATAGACATTTTTTGATTTGCAAGCCTTATATTAACTAAGAAATTTTTTCATTGCATGTAATAAAATACTTTGATCTTTTGATTCTATTTGTATTTTGAGGTTGCCTTGCAGAAATAGCCTATGCTCTCAACTGAGATATATGTATGTCCACAAAAGAGAACTAATATCAAGGGGTTTATCTTCCAGCAGCAAATTAGAATTAAAATATTTTTTCTTTGGATAAGAATACTGGGTAAAACACTCTGCTTTTTTTTTTCAGGTTTTTAACTTTGGAATCAAGTTTTCAGTTAGCATGAACAGACATTGTTCCAGTGAAAGCAGTGGCACATAACGAAGTTCTGGTCCAGAGTAACCAAGTAAGTTTTTTATCCTACATACATTTCTGTAAACGGGTGTTTTTTCTCCATAAGCCCACCTATAAAAGGAATAGCTATCCTGACCCTGTGAACTGCTTGCTCTTGTCTTTAATAATCAGCAGCCACCAGACTTGCACTGTGGAGAGCTGAAGCAACAGCTCAGCATAATTTTAGACAGCAATAATTTTCCATTGCACGTCAGCCCTGCTCCACAAGAGGTTGTAGGCTGGCTCACGCGTGCCAGCTTCTGCAGCCCTTCTGGCTTGCTGCTTCTCTTAGCCAGGGCTGTGGGTTACCACCAGGCTTTGAGCCAGCACAGTCGTATTGCTGCCTAGGTGGCACCTGCACTGGAGGTACTGTCCTTCAGTTGCTTGTGATGTGCCTCTTGTCAGGACACCCAGACGGGACAAATCCCACATGGCATCTGTTTTACCATCGTGTTCCTTCAGTTACAACTAGTGAAATACCAAAAGAAAATTATCTTTCAGTACTAAGACGCTAGTTCCTCTCTGCATTTCCTCAGGTTTATGTAGAAGCACTTGCATTAATTTCTGTAAAGCAATTAGTGGCCTTCTGTGATTTACAAACCGTATTTGCCATGTCATGTTTTTGAGTGAGTCGATTTCAGATATGAAAAGTCAGAGTTCTGCATATTACTGCTCTTCACTGTTTTAATATTTCAAGAGAAAGGCAGCTGAGCAAATATATTTGGGGCTTCAGGCAAGGCTAGGGGTTTTAGAAGCATCTAGGTGACCTAAGTGCACACGTCTCAATAACAGGAGCAATAGCAATGAGATTTCATTCAAAAGTGTGAGAGCTGAGTACAGAGCGTGAGGGGAACCACTTTCCCTTCCTCCCTTCAAATTTGGGAGCGTTAATGTTGCATGTAAAGTCTTGCCAGTCCTCTGCACTTCACACAGACCTGGTTGCTCTTAAGAAAAAAATAAGCTTGGAGAAAAGTGCAAAGAAGGGCAACTTCTTTGGAGGGATGAGGGAAATGGAAAGCCTGCTGTACAAAAGGAGAGAGATTGTGACTTACCAAAGGAGGCTCAAGAAACTGCTAATTGATGTTTACAAATAAATTGGATGGATAAACATTGTAGAAGGAAAAAGAACTGTTTAAGCCCAAGAAAATAACCGATGGTCTGCATTGTACATGCACATTCAAGCTGGAAAGTGGAAGGTTTCCAACAATAAGAGGACTGAATTTATATTTCCAGTATGAGAGGAAAGAAACCAACTGCGGTGGAGTTTTTTGAACACAATGGAGTGTTCACACAATGGAGGATCGGTCCATGACTTGGTTGCCTGCAGCAGCAATCCCTGGCAGGACTGTGTTTCTTTGACATAAAGCAGCTCTTTTGTAAGGATTGAGGATAATTAACTGAACGTTGTGGAAGTGTCTTATAGAACACATGCTGCCCCCCGCTGTGCTGAAAGCTGAACAAATAGGGTTCGGGACATTGTACCAGTGTTTCACCTAGGTGTGAAAGAACTTACCTTCCCATTGTGAGCCCTGATGAGTCCCTGAATTCATCGTATCTATTAAGAGAAAAACTAACCTAAACATTTAAATAATATGGGAACCTACATACCCCATAACTTTATAGTTATATAGTTACTATGGTTATACACTTACTCTATACATAAAGGCAAGACTGTGGGCCTAATCTTATATACATAAAATAAATATGTAGTAGTGGAGATTTAACAGCAGATAGCTAAAATATGTAATGGAATGAAGTTTTTTGCTTGTTCTTCACTTGCCACCCTTTTTCTCTCCTTTTGTATCCACCTCATGCTATTTATTGAACGCTTTATTTAACTCCTGTGTTCAGGAAAAAAGCTTGTTCACGTGCTCCTGTAGTCACAAAAACATTTTCTGAATTTTTGAGACTGACTTTGGCTTCTCATGTATCTTCCAGCCTATCTTTGGCATTCTGTTTTTCCTCCCTTTTATTTGCCTTTCTCATTTTTTTTTCTCCTGTTGTGTTTGCTATTTCTGTCCTTTCATGCTGATGGTCTCTTTTCATTCTTAGGTGTTGAAAAAAGTACAAGACAAGGAACATCCCACCAGGGTGACTTAGACCTAAGTGCAGAAAGATGACCTTCTGCATCTTGGTGGAATATACCTTTTCCAGTACTTTGCAAATATTCCCTTCCTTCCCATTCCTATTGTGAAAGATCTTACTGCTGTTCCTCCGTTATCTTTCCTCTCTGTTAGACTATTTCTTACTCTTTTTTTTTAACTCTTTTTGACCATTACTCTACTCCTCCTGACTCAGTGTACAGCCCGAATACAATTTTGCTAGTATGTGTTGCTGAGGTTGGATTCAAACGCCTTATTCATTCAGTGAAGTTTCCTTCACATCAGACATTTTTTTGTGTGTGAACAAGCATGTGTTGCCTCCTGCAGAATCTCAGTGCTGTGGCTTTATAGCAAAGAATTTATGTGAATGACTTTTCTCTTTAAATATGGGGGATCCTGTTTCAAATATATTAGCAGGTTTAGTAGGGACAAACTCCCAATTATTAATTACTTAAAACTTACCAATTTACAGACACTTCATGTATAAACACAGTCTGCTTTGAAGACTGACCTTACCAAAAAAAATAAGCTTTTGGGGGAGGTTTAGATGTTTTAGTGTAGATTTGTAACTAATTATGATAGATGAAAACTACATGAGTATGGTTAAACGTACATACCCGATATAATGATTGAATTCTGACAGCATACTCCAGAAAAGTCTTGGGGACTAAGATACTCTCTTTTCTTCTGGGGTTATAATGGACAAGGGTTGATTTCAGTGGACCAACGGCACCTCGGACTTGTGTAATGTAGGGATGAGTAGGGCTCTTCATTTACTCTGAATGTGTCAACTGCTGTAGGCATTGCGCTGCTGCTACAAAGCAATTCTTATTTGGAAAGTAAACATGAAGAAACTCTAACCTGGCAGCTGTTTAATCCCGTTGTTAGAAACCTAAGGCAGCCCCCTCGTGGCCATTTATGTTTTGAAGCAATTGTTTCAAAACCCATTTAAAAATAGCCATTGTTTGGAGGAGAAATGAATGCTTCCCGATTTAAAATTTCTGCTGTGTACTGTTAGACTTGTTAAAGGTGTTGATAACACCAACAACCTGTGGTGCTAATAATACAGGTCAAACCCAGTTTTTGTGTGGAATTGATCCGAGGCAATGGAATTGCCAGGAGCAGGTCTGTAAAGCCGGGCCTGCGGTGGCAATCCCACGCGCTGGCAGAGGTGTGTTACAGATGGAGTCTGTACCATCCCACATCTGCCTGGTTGTCTTCTGCCACCGGACACTCATCCTCTGGTTCTTTTGAAGTGCTCTGCGCAGAGGGCTGCACGCGCTTCCTGCAGCACCTTGAATTTTTCTTTCTTTCTCTAGTTCCTGCCTGTCCCCAGATCCTGCAATGACCTGCAGTCTTTGCTAAATACCTACTCAGTTAAATATTAATCTCTTCCAACTGCTTAGCTCAACCTTACTTACATCATTTTGACTTTAATCCTTATTGGCACTTGTGTAACAGGGCTCAAAACACAAACAGTGGCTGGAAGAGGAGAGCTGGGTCGTGAAACAGACCAAGGAGATGTCACGGTAGAAATGAGAGGTGCTCATGCCAACGTGGCTGAGACACAAACTCGAAAGCACCAAGAAATTCGGAGGGAAAAAAGCCTGTCCCTTAAATTTTGATTGTGTGCCTTTTGTGCAGCAACCGGTCAGAGCTAAAAGCAAAGCATGTCTCCCTGCACTTACGCGAAGAAATCGTCCAGTCAATTGCAGTTTGGGGTTTTGTTGGGGGGTGAAAGAATTATTTTGGGTTTTTTACATTCTGCGGCCATGCTTGGCTGTAGAAACCGCCCTCCTCTGGGAACAAACCTCTGCTTTGGCGAGTCGCTGCCCACCCCCGCCGCCGCTGCTGCTGGCTTCTGTCTAACATGAACGGACCGGTCCCTGGGCTGGGCTGTGACTGAGCGGAAGCTTTTCAGCGTTCTGTGCCATTACCCGCCGTTCCGGCTGCCGCCCTGCTCCAGAGGGAGCCCGGCCACCCCTCTGGAAAGCGGCAGAGTATCGGTCACGGTCACGGTCAGCCCGCGGCCGGACACAGCTGCGGGTAACGGGAGCGCCCGGCCGGGCAGCTCCCGAGCCCCACGACCGGCCACAGCCGCCACCCGCGGGGAGGCGCCGCCGGGCCCCG